>RYFJ01001670.1:0-48305 GCA_003991445.1 Oryza meyeriana var. granulata | reverse complement strand
GACTTCCTTCGGTTAGGTCCGATATTCTTAGCTGATCTACAAGATAGTCGGCTTACCATTGTGTATCTTATTCTATTTCTACGGCTGCATCATTTAAGTTTGATTCTTAGGGCCGAGTGGATGATATTACATCACGCGTGCATAGAGATTTTATCGGCTTACTGAACGGTTGTAATTTATCATCAGTTTGTGCTGCATCGGTAGTACCCGACCTACTAAACTCGCCAACGATAAGTTGTTTCCTGCTTAGGTTGATAGTTGTTGTCATGCAAGTGTCTTATCGATGATGTCTACGCCGATAAGTTATCTTTTTATTAAATAAAGCCGACTGCGTTGTCTTTTGATTATTATTTTGATTAATCTACACTATCATCGGTTTCCAGCCGAATGTACACGTTCTATTGGTAGTCGGGAGTAGCGGGCTGATTTATATATTTATACCATCCATCGGACTTTTCTAGCCGATTATACAAGAACTATCGATTAATCGGCTGGAGGAAGTCTGTATCGGCATGTCGGAAAAACCCCGGATGGATTCAATGATCTAACTTTTTCTATTCTCCTTGTCAATCTGCGGGTCAAAAATGACAAATGGTAACACCTACGAAACCTCAACATTAGACCTGCACTGGAGCAAGCAGATCTACCCAGGCCTTCGCGGTGTCTAGTGCACCGAAACTAAGATCATGCAACTCGTCTTCAGCGGCTAAATCAATGATTTTTTTGGTGTCAACAGTATCCGGCGGGATCCTTCATCATGTACCCCTGCCCCCCAGTATATAAAGCAGGGTGCCCCTCAAAGGCGGACGAAGATCAATTGATCGACAAACATCTCAGAGGAATTACACACAACTGGACGGTAGGGTATTACCTTCACCCGAGGGCCTGAACCAGTATAAACTCTCTTTTGTGTCCTCTGTAAGCCAAACGAGTTTCCCCTTTGCCGAGTTAGCCCTATAAGTTCTATTGCTGGTTGTAAAACATCGACAATATCCGATCCCCTTAGAGTTCAACTGCGGATACTTAAAAAGGCCCAGAGCTGCTCAAGATTGGAGTCATAGGCGAGGTTGGAGCCGTCATTACCCCCATCAACTACTCCGACTCCGACGCTCTAATCGACAGTAGACAGCAAGTTTCTCTCAACCACGCGAAGTCTTCATAGACAATTTCCAAAGGGCTCAACTCCCTACTCAAGAGGCACACCGACTGTGATCAACAAGAGGAGGTAGGTCCCGCCGACTGTGTGAACAAACAGGAGGGAAGACGCAAGATGCCTGCAGGCCATAGGGTGATTTGGTCGCTAATGACAATTCTACGCAAGGCTAGGGCGCACTGCTCAGCAGAAGATCCTCCAAACCTGAGTCGCGCGAAACCATGACGTCTTTGGACTCCACAACAAAAACATCGTGCGCCGCTGCACCACCTTAACTGGATACTTGCAGTTTGGGCTGACGTCAGCCACCCTGACGATTGTGAGGATTAAAAGCCATGATTACCGTTGGCAGCATGCCAAGCAGCGGCAACAAGTCAGGAGATTACACTCCATACCGTCTTAATAGGACGGCTTCTGCTACGGCGATGTCTCATCTGCCTCAGCACGACGTCGGGCGGCTAAGCTCTAGTCATCCTGCCACGGAGTCGCGCATACGTCACTCGGCAACCAAAACAGAACGACCGACAGCGACGACATCACGATGACTGCCGTTTGACAACAAGGCCAACTATTGATGCGATCTCCAGCAGATATCAATGCTCGACGTTATGGGAACGCTGAGAAAGATGAGGCATCGCCAACTCTAGGAAGACGAGAACGAGTGGCTTCGGCCCTCCACCTACGAGCGGTTTCATCGCCGCAGTCGGATCGAGCCCTCACTTGGATACGGAAAGTTACCGGCGTTCACCCATGGAACTAACAACAAGTCAAATTGTGCTATCTGCGCTCAGCCGTGGAATAGAGAAGTATGATGGGAAGACTAACCCGGAGTCCTGGCTCACAGTTACACCTTGCAATCCATTTGCGCCGACAGGCGAATCACAAGTCATGGGCTAACTACCTACCAGTTGCCTTGACTGACAGGGCTTCCCAGGCGGTTAATTGGCTCCTGGGGGGAAACTCTGTGAACGTTTCGTCACCAACTTCCATGGAATGTATGAGAGGCCATCTTCCGAGTACGTTTATATCAGTGCCACCAGAGGAAGAACGAGTCCCTCCGCAATTTCATCAAGCGTTTTTCCGAGAAAAGAAACTCAATACCTAAAATCAAAGGCGAGGTCGTCATCACCACCTTCCACAAGGGAGTCAGAGATGCCTCGTTCATCGCTAAATTCACTTGGAAGCCTCCCAACTGTGTCAAGGCTTTGTACAACATGGCAAACAAGTATGCCGACTTGGCCAACACTGTTGCTAAGGCCCTCAATGACAAGCCCTGATAGAAGGAGCGACGGGAGATGGATGATGCGGCCCTATCCAAGCCTGGGAACTGCCAGCGAAAATCTAGGGACCTCATTGCGGTAGTCGATCGCAACCGTACTCGACCTCCTAGAACCGAAGATTATCAGAACGACAAGCGACATGCTCGAGGGGCTCAAAAGCTCAAATGCTAAGGATGGCATCCCTACTCTCCAACTCGTGCAATACCAAACAGCTAAGTCACTTTCTGATAAATATTTTCTTCTTTATATGATGTTCTCATCCAAATGGGGCTGGAGGCAACTCACTTCCCAATTGTTTGACTCGGATACGGCTTAGCGCCAGTCGGGATCAGATCTAGGGGAGATGAGATCGTCAATTCTTCACTCGGCCTTGCCAATGATGCAGCCGCTTACACCTAATAGGTGTACATGTTGCGTATTTTCTGTTTTTGCTCTTAATGATTGCAAAAGTACTCGAGTAGCATAAATTCTGATCCATGAAGCTTTGCTCCATGAAATACAAACTCAAGTCACCCAAACCGCGTGTCTGGGAAAGAGCCATGAGCCGACTCCTGACGCTCGGGGGCTATGACTAGTCGGGCAGAGTGTTTAAACATAAGGGGTCAACTACTCAGGGAAATAATATCAATAAGAGGAGGAACACATATTTACATACATTGTAAAATATTTAGATTATCTTTGGGTGATTGTTTTCTTCATCATATGCTACTCATCTGATATGTTTATAATACAGGGCCTAGTTCCAGATACGCGTAACAGGAACTCATGGCTACGAGCCAATCTCCTACGCTTGGGGGCTGGACCAGTCTACCATGATACACTTGGAGTGCTACGCTTTAAGAATCACTCGGAATGCTCCATGAGGGTTACTGACCGAGTACTTGCGTCAGTCGGGACATGGATGTTACCTTTACCTTAGTATGCCCCTGTCACGCCCCAAAATCACTTTAATTAAAATTGTTTGTTTTTCGTAAATCGAAATACAAGAATACGCTTAGAAAAATTTTGTTTGAGAAACGTGTTTGAATAAAATTTTGAAATTTGCAATATTAAAAATCCCAAGTTTAAATTTTAAAATAAATACTTGGATGCTTTTATATTCCCGGTTTGTGTGTCGGAATGTTTTTAAGGCGCTGTATATTAAGATTATAAGAATAAATCTGTTCTGTTCGTACACGGTGCATTTATTTCTGGTAAATTCCCCAATGAGGTTTTAATAAGCTCTCTGAAATGTTTCTTCAGAATTTCAGAGCTCACAGAATTAATTTAATGGGACAAAGATCCATTTATAATTAGATAAATCTATAATAAAATCCTGTCTTTTTTCTCTGTTCGGGTCGTTCCGGTTCAGTCCTTTGAAGTCTTCCCCATTCATCGTGAACTAACTCCCTTTTCTTCTAGCGGTTTTCGTGTCTCTCCCAAACCCTAAAACCCCTCGACGTCCCTATTCTCAGCAAAGTATACCGAATTTCAAGCATCGAATGTTTCCTAAACTATTTTTCCCCCCGTTCCTTGACTCCAAAATATTCCCCATATTTTGGAAGTTCATCTATTCTATTTCCTGAACTCTGTAAAATCATATTCTCGAATATCCTAATTTTCTCGGGTCGACGCCAAAATACCCTCCATTTTCCCAAGGTCCTTGATTCCGTAAATAGTTTTCAATTTTCTTAATTTCCAGAATATTCTTTGGCTAACTCCGTTACAATATTTTCTAGAAATTCCCAAAAATGTTCTTATACTGAGCGGTTTCCAAAATTTTGTTGAATCTCCTCGATTTTCCCAAAGAAATATTTTGATTTCCAAAAAGTGTTTTGACGTTTTTCCGAACATATAATATATCAATTTACACCAACGTGCGCGACCCTCCAAAATTCCGAACAATTTCCCAATTTCCAATATTCCTAATACTTCTTGAAATTCTAAAATTCAAATTCCAAATTTAGAAAATTTTCCGGAAAAATCCCCACTTTATTCTCCTTCTTACCTCCTCTTTTCTTTTTTTCTTCCAATTTTCCCTTCACCTTTTTTATTTTTTTTCTCTCCTTCTTGCTGGTTTCCTCCCTCCTGTCACATCTTCTTCTTCTCTGCTTCTCTCTCTCGGGCCTGCCTGCTCCATGTCCTGCCGTTTTCCCCCGACCTGCGCCGAGCTCGCCGGGCTGCGTGCGCCCGCCTATCCTGTGCCGCCCGCGCGGCCCCACGCTGCCCCGCCCGGCCTGCCGTCCCATGCTCCCACGCGCTGCAGCGTCTCTCGGCACGTCGCGCCTCGCCCCGGCCACTACGTCTTCACCTCGCCGAGCCATAAATGGAACCCTTGGCTCTCTCTCATTTTCCTTCTTTTTCCCGAGCTCCCCATGCCCCTAATTCACTCCTTCCCGTGAAATCCATCTGCCGCCGCATCGTGCTGCCTCCGACCGCCGTTGACCGCCGCTTGAGGCTGCGCCTTGCTGAGCTGCCACTGCCTGAGCTTTGCCGTGGCAGGAAGCACCTCGGCCGCCATCTCCCATGGACCAACCATCGCCGGGCGATCTTTTCCACCGTCGGCTCGGGAGGAGGATTGTCGCCCAAGCCGCGCGCCTGGCTGTCGCCTGCCGTCGCCTGCGCCACCTCACAGCGCCGGGCCGCCGCATCCTGACGCCTCTTTCCACTCCTGCTCTCCGCCGCCCGCTGCCGCCATCCAGACATACCCGACTCGAGCCGCCATGCCCGATCCCTTGCACTCCGCGCACCTCGCCCGGGCGTCGCCTCGCGCCAAAACACCACGAACCCCCTGCTCTGTGACCCAACGCCGCCGCCAGCGGTGCCCTGCTCCAGGCTGCCGTCTCATCGCTTTCGCCTGCGCCGCTGGTGAGCTCCAGGACCACCGCCATTCTTTTCCTCTTTTCCTCCCCGGCGCCTGTGTTCTTCCCCAGCTCGCCGCCGACGCATTGCTGTCGTGGGTCGTCCTCACTGCCATGCCGTTCGCCGGCATCGTCGTCCTCGCCCTGGGGCTCAACCAAGCCGATCCACATAAAATACCAAGCCAATCACAACCAACAGATTATTTAGGTCGAGTCTCCATCGTTGGATCCACATGTCTAAATCTGATGCCACGTCTGGCTAGTCCTAGCCAGTCCATCTTGTCTGCCACCTCAGCCTTGTTTTCCCTGTCATCGATCCACCTCATCGTCATCTCATCTTTTGTGCTACATCGGCATACACCTCAGTAGCAGCGTCATTTCTTTGTCCACGAGGCAAACACATCACTCCAGTCCACCACCTCACCTTTTCCCTCGGTCCATGGACCTAGTCCACAGGATCTGTGTCCATGACAGTGGGTCCCACTCATTTATCCATTTAAAAATAATTCTTTTAATTTAATTCCGAGAGAATATTCCAGAGAATATTCTTTTCCAATTCTTTTCAGATTTATTCTGAATTCGATATTCCGGAAGCCATACCTTTTCTATCCGAACTCCGATTCGATCCATTCTTCTTCCTAAATTCATCTAAAATCATGCTTTACTTGTTTATGTAATTTTTATGTACTATTTATTTGGAGTTTCTTAGGGTTTTTATTATTTTGCATGTAGTCGCGTATAATCGCCATTTCGAAGGATCGCGGAGTCTACGAAAGAGTTCGGAAGGGCAATCGAAGACGTTTTGTCGCAAGGCAAGTCACACATTCATCCTTGAACATGTTGAACCTACTTTGCGAAATATTTTACGATTTATAAATAAATTGCATGTTTTGCCAATTATATGGAATATGGGACAACCTATCCGTTTGTTGGAGACCCTGTTTATTTGTTATCCATTCCTTGATAACTTTGGGTGATAATTTGACTAGCTTATGTCTCATTCGGGGACACAGCTAGAGATATGACCTACTCAACCATGCTTAGTGCCACTAGATTATTGAAGGGATAATTACATTATTTCTATATTTGGTAACCTGATGAGCCGCGTGCTCAAGATGCTTGACCATGGTGATTAGTCATAACTAATCAACTAAAATATGATCTAATGGCGGACTGTGGGTGCATGGTTTTGCTGGTCACACCCATGGCAATTAAGGACCGGTTCACGGGAACCCCTTGAGCAAATACTCGTACTTTCCACAAGCCAGTGTGGGCAACGGCTGGGCTTGTAGCATCTCTTCTCCCCTCCTAGGCACCGATGATGAGGGTGGATGTGATAGAGTTGGGTCAGCCCGGGGTAGGGTTGATCGGCTTCTGGATCCATCGTGGCACAAGGGGGTAGCTTGGCCAATATGGGGTGTCCTGTTGGCAGGTGCAACCTCAGCGTGGTGTGGATGGTTTGGGAGAGGTTGCGTGAACAGTCTTGTCATAGCCTCTTACGGGGTATCGTGGTGATGCACCGGCACATGGGAACGTGTGTGGGGCTGTGTCTTGTGGGTACAGTTGTACACCTCTGATCAGAGTAAATCTATTCGAATAGCCGTGCCCGCGGACATGGGCGGTTGGCCAAGACTCACCGTGATTAGTCTCACCTTTCTTTAATTAACTTGACTTAATGGAACTAGTATAGTTCAGGTGGATGGTTTGGGCCTGATCAACGTGGTGTAGCATTGCTCAGTGATGGATTAAGACTGATAATGTAACAACTGCTTTACCTGTTTTATCACTACCACTATTTACAACTGCCTTTACGCAAATGAGCCACCAGCCTCCCTTTGAAATCCCGCGCATAAATGCATCATTGGTGTGGTTTGTTGAGTACGGTGGGTGGTACTCAGTCTTGCTGTGTCCCCCTTATCAGAAGAGAAGACCTTGGCTTATACCCCAGTTGAGCTGTGGTGTGGTGCTGATGTCACGCTAGTTGCCGTTCTGCTGCTGTTTTCTTCTGTGTGAGGACTAAGTGCCTCTTCTGTAAGTATTTACGCTTTGTTTATGTTTGGATCTGTTTATTGATTTGTCATTTTGTGTACCTTGGCTTGTTTCATGGACAGAAATTTTAATACACAAAATAGTCTAGAAATTGGCTACATTTCTGGGCGTGACACCCATGGGGGCTAATAACCGACCTCTAGCACCAATCGGGGCTCAGGTACCACATTGCTGGGTAGTGTATGCCCCATAAGGGTTGCCAGCCAAATCCTATGCTAATGCAAGGTTCGGGTACCTTATTTGGCCATGACTCTGTTGGGTAGGGTACGCCCCATGAGGGTTGGTAGCCAAATCCTATGCTAATGCAAGGTTCGGGTACCTTATTCGGCTACAATTTTGCCAAGTTGGGTATACCCCAAGAGGGTCACCAGCCGAATCCTGCGCTAGCACAGCGTTCGGGTACCTATTTGGCCAAAACAAGGAAAGAAGCTACTACTGGAGCTTTCAGTTGGAGGTAGCACCAAACTCGGAACCTACGGAGGTGCTCATTATTTTCCAAGACTGGAAGACCCCAATCATTTGATTCCTACTGGAAGACGAACTTCCTAAAGATCGTAACGAAGCTGAGTAAGTCAAGCGATGGAGCAAAAGCTTTATCATAATCGGAGAAGACCTATATTGCCAACGTGCATCTAGAGTTCTCATGCACTGCATCACACCTAAGGAGGGCAAGCAGATCCTACAATCTATCCACTCGGGCATCTGTGGCAACCATGCTGCATCCAGAACGTAAGTCAAAAAGGCTTGTAGACAAGGATTCCTCTAGCTGATTGCGGTTACTGACGCTAAAGCACTCGCCCTGTCATATAAGGGATGCCGATTTTCCACTCGGCAAACTCACCTACCGGCACAGGAGTTGCAGACTATCATATGGGCAACGCATACTGAGTATAATCTACAGATCTAGAGTCCTCAATCGCATCTACGATGATTTCAACATCAAAATCTGCTACACTTCAGTGGCATACCCCCAGAGCAATGGGCATGTTGAGCAATGATCAAAAGTTTTGGATTTTATAGGGCTGTGCTGGGTAGGTTGGTTTGGGCCGGTTTATTTGGTAGTAGGCCGAAGATATGAGTTCTTAAATAGCATGCCCTATTGAGTCACCCGCTGGTCGCGTTAAAATCATGATGTAGGTGACATTTTATAAAAACTGAATAAATAATTAGATACGCTTCATGCTAAGCCTATAGCCGGGTGTATACATTCGGATATCTTGATTATTTTAAGGTATTGAGGATATATCCTTATAAGGATCAATAGCTCGTCTCCATTAAAATTGGGGATGCAGGTATCTCTTGGGTACACTTGACCACATATTGGGTTAAAATCCATCAAGCGGTACTCGGTTTACATGCTTAACCAAAATTGCCTTGAGCAAAAATACTTTTAGCTGACATGATGCTAAAGAGTCTAATTTCTAAATAGTATACTACTCGGGAAAGACTTAAAGGTTAAAGATCTTTGACTTTATGTTTAATTGTTTCACAATTAAGCACAAAGTCGGGGGCTACACCTAATAGGTGCGCCTATTCAACACACACTATTCATATTCTTTCATGAAGCCCATCATAGCCTCATTGCCAGCTGACATGAAGTAGGACTCAGAAGAAGAAGCACTCGGATAATGAGTACTTGGGAGCAATGCACTCAGGAATTCTTCACCGTGGAGGATGAGCACTCGGCTTGAGCTATGACTCGACTATGAAGGTCTCAGGGGCTACTATGGAGGCCATGGTCCACGGGTGCCTCAAGGAAGGCAATTACGGCCACTCGGACAGAGGGTGAGCCGGTCCCTATAATTGGAAATAGAGTAGGACTCGGCTTCATATTACCTTGCATGACAAGGAAAGGGATACAGTCCTAGCCAGATACACTATGTACTAATAAGGAAAGCCCTTGGTCGTATCTAGCTGTGTTTCCTACCTTGTAATCCTCATCCCTCTAGTATATAAGGAGGGGTAGGAAGCCCCTTGGGGTAGAAGAACAGAATCTCACCAGATAAACCTCAAAGGCAATACACCACAGCTAGAAGTAGGGTATTACCTCACATCGAGGGCCTGAACCAAGATAAATTGTTTCGTGTTCCTTTGCAATCCATCAAGTTTATATCTCACGAGTAGCCCCATATTATTATTGCCGATATAAAACATCGACAACTTCTCGGATGAAGTTGGCCTTTTGGAGCTTGTCAATCTCCTCTCAAATAGCCTCCTTGCAATCGGGTGCGAACCTTCTCAACTTCTACTTCACTGGTCGTGCGTCCAGTAGCACCATGAGTTTATGCTCTATCACCTCCCTGGGACCCTGAGCATATCAGATAGCTACCAGGCGAACATGTCTGTGTTTGCCCGGAGGAAGGTGATGAGCTCATTTTTCTATTTTCGGCCCTGGCATCTTCACAAGCTGGTAGGTGTAGTGGGATACTGCCATAAACTTTGCAAGCGCCATTCTTCCAAGGATTGTGTTGTATGCTATGTTGAACTCAGCGACATCAAACGTGACCTGCTCAGTCCTGAAGTTGTCGGGCTCGCCAAAGGTTACTGGCAGAGTTATCTTCCCTAGCGGTTTAGAGGATGACTCTGGGGTAATTATGTGGAAGGGCTATTTTGAAGGTTTTAGCTCGCTTCTTAGGATTCCCATCGCATCAAAGGCGCTGACAAAGAGTAGATTGATTGAGCTCCCACCATCGATCATGACGCATGCCACCTTGATTTTTCTGACAGTGGGTTCTACCACTATTGAGTATTGTCCGGGAGTAGTGTATACGGCTGGGTGGTCGGGTCCAAGAACATTATCGGCACATCAGACCAGGCCGATTTCGTTGCTATCCCCTAGGATACAACGTAGACTTGATGTTCCACCTTCTTGTATTCCCCCTTGGAAACGTAGGAGGTAGAACCGCCGAAGATGTGAGCCACCCTGTCGATGTTTTACACCCGCAATATGATTATAGGGCTACTCGGCGGATGGAAACTCAGTGGATTGCAAAGGAACACGGGGAGATTTTATACTAGTTCAGGCCCTCGATGTGAGGTAATACCCTACGTCCAGTTGTGATGTATTCCTTTGAGGATTTGTGTTGATCTATGATCTTCTGCCCTCAGGGAGCGCCCTGCCTCCCCTTATATACTGGGGGACAGGGGTACAAGGTAAGAGTCCCAGCCGGATTATAGCCAAGGAATTTCCTTTTAGTGATATAACCTACCCGACTAGAACTGTATATTCCTTATCATACAAGATAAAGTCTGCCGGGTTCTATCATATCTCTAATTATAAGGCTAGGCCCATCCTCTATCTGAGTGACCCATATGCTTGTGATGAGGTACCCGGGGCCCATGGCCTCTACAGTAGCCCCTGAGACTTTCATAGTTGAGTCACAGCTGATGCCGAGTGCTCATCCTCCACGGTGAAGTTTGCCCGAGTGCATTACTCCCTAGTATTCTTTGTCCGAGTGCTTCTTCTTCCTGAGTCCTGCTTCATGTCAGCTGGCAGCGAGGCTATGAAGGGCTCCATGTAGATGTATGAATAGTGTGCGCCGAATAGGCACACCTATTAGGTGTAGCCCCCGACTTTGTGCTTAATTGTGAAAACAATTAAACATAAAGTCAAAGATCTTTAACCTTGTAGTCTTTCCCGAGTAGTATACTACTGGTATATGAGACTCTTCGGTATCATGTCAACCGAAAATGATTTATAGTCTTTGCCGAGTAGAATGCTGCTCGTATATGAGACTCTTCAGCTTCATGTCAGCTGGAAAAGGTGTTTATAGTCTTTCCCGAGTGGCATCCCACTAGGAAGTTAGACTCTTCAGCGTCATATCGGCTGGAAAGAATATTTATAGTCTCTCCCGAGTAGTGCACTACTCGAAAGTTAGACTCCTCAGCGTCATGTCAGCAGGAAAGAGACTTGCTCATGGCAATTGTTGGCCAAGCATGTAGGCTGAGTACCACTTTATGAAATTTAATCCATTTGTGGTCAGGTGTACTTGAGAGATACCTGCATCCCCAATTTTGATGAAGACTAGCTTGTGACCCTTATAAGGGTATATCTTCAATACCTGGTGGTGTTAACACCAAAATTTGGTACGGTTCGTTATCATGTTCGGTTAAGGAAAGAGGCTATATCAGCCGATGGAAGCTAATCCAGAAGAGCCCGAATTTGGAAAGGAATCGTGAAGACCACAGCATGGCGGTTTAGCATTTTATCTATAAATTAGGCAGGGATAATAATTTTTAGGAAATTTGATCTCGTGTCCGATCAGGGCTTGTTAATTTTCCTTTTATAGTTAGGAAACTCCTGTTTCGTGTCCGATTAGGACTGTATCAACTCGGGGTATAAATACGTATGCCCGGGTACATTGTAAATCATCTCACAGATCAATACAAATTCGGCGGATCGCCACCCTTTTCGACGGGTTCTTGCTTCTTGAGCTGGGCTGCATCGGTTAGGTCCGAACTCCTGCGAGAGGGTAAGTCTCGTTACCCCGACTATCTTATCGGCTAGGACTTCCTCGGTTAGGTCCGATATTCTAGCTTATCTATGGTACTCGGCTTATCACGGTGTATCTATTCTGTCTACGGCTGCATCAGTTAAGTTTGATCTCCTAGGCCGAGTGGATATATCACATCATGCGTGCGTAGATTTATCAGCTTACTGGGTGTAATTTATCGTCAGTTTGTGCTGCATCGGTTAGGTCTGACCTACTAAACTGCTAGTGATAAGTTATTCCTGCTAGGTTGATAGATTTTATGCAAGCGTCTTATCAGGATGTATAGCCAATAAGTTATCATATAGTTCATCACGATTGCATTAGATCTATCGGCTCATTGAGGTTCTTTTATCATTATTAATCTGTGCTGCATCAGTTAAGTTTGACCTACTAGATTGATAATGATAGATTTATCCTTGTTAAGCCGATGGGTGTTTATGCGATGTTTTATCGGAGTGCCTAGCCGATAAGTTATCTTTCAATAGATAAAGCCGACTGCATTGTCTTGAATATTATTCTGCTTATCTACTCTATCATCGGCTTCTAGCCGATGTCCAAGTGTTTTTTCGGTAGTCGGCTGGCTTATTGTTTACTTATATCATCATCGGCTTCCAGCCGATGTACAAGTACTATCGGCAATCGGCTGGAGGAAGTCTATATCGGCTAGTTGGCCGATTGGATCAATGATCTAATTTTTCTCTCTCCTTGTCAATTGCTAGGTCAAATTGACTGGCACGCCTGCGAACCTCAAACTTAGGACCTACACTAGAGCTAAGCAGATCTCCCAGGCCTTCGCGTGTCTAGTGCACTGAACCAGATCATCGGCTCGTTCTCAACGCTGCTAGTGATTTTCGGTGTCAACAAGTGGATAAGACAGAGACCCAAACACATGTGTTCAGCAATTAGGCCTTCATGAAGCATACCTGTTTATCTCATCGGTTCCTGTTAGCAGCACCAGCACTGTGATTTTATCACAGCCAGCAAGCGGCCCACATTGACCGTGCTACTGTAGAAACTCATATCTTGGTGGCCCAATACCGACTGTGTAAGCCCAAGGCCACGAATCGAAAACGGCTCTATAAAAGATGGGAGAGAGAGAAAAGATTCTTTCATCTTCTCCAATCCACCAATTGTTTCGTCTTCCAGCTTTCGCACCGAAATTTTGCCTCCCGCTCCACTAGGGTTCACCATTGTCCGCTCTTCCCTATTAGGACTCGGGCAATTCCGCTCCTCCTCATCCATTCCAAGCCTCCCGTAACATTTCCCCCAAATCTTCTCATCCCTAACCATGCCAAGGGCTTTAGATCTCCGGGATGCGTCGGGAGAGGCGTGGCCGACTTCGGATTGCAGTCGGTCCAAGCTGGAGCACTTAGAGAAGTTGTTGCGGTTGCAAAGCCGTGATATCATCCGTTGGCGCCCGGCTGGAGGTGAATCAGTTCCAAAACCCCAGGCCGGTGAGACTGTTGTTTTCACCTCCTTTTTCGACCGAGGTCTATTTCTTCCATCTTCTGACTTCCTCCGCTGTCTTCTTGCCTTCTATGGATTGGAGTTGGTGAATCTGAATCCCAACTTAGACTTGCAAATTTCTATTTTTGTAACTCTTTGTGAGTGTTTCTTGGCTGTGGAGCCCCACTTGAATCTTTTTAGACATTGTTCCACATCATGCCCCAGCCCTCCAAGAACAAGGTTCAGGTGATCGGGGGGGCCGGTCTTCAGCTGAGAAGTGAAATGAAAAAGACATATCTCCATCTTCCTCTGAAAACTTCCTTGAAAGGTTGGCACAAGGAGTGGTTCTATTGTTCTAATTTGGAACCCTCTCTGCCTCCGTTTACTGGTTTGCCTTCGGTGATCTCGTCCGATTGGTCATCATAACCAACTTTTGAGGAGATGGGCCAAGTGCATCAGTTACTGGAAAGATTGGATAAGCTGAAGAAAGCCGGTCTGACTGGGCCCTAGGTAGCCAGGCATTTCTTGACTCGGTGCATCCAGCCGTTGAAGCTGAGAAACCAATTCTGTTGGGATTACCGGGGGAGAGACAATCCCGACCGAGAATGCCGAGATCTAGCTGACCAGCACAAAGTGACCGAAGTGCTGTTTAGTTATTTCTCCAATGGGGTGGTTGAGACCAAAGATGCAGAGCGCTCCGTCGCGGCTTATAGCCAAAAATGGCCTCGTCCAAAGGTATCTTTCGCTAATGTTGCCTTGTAGTTCATCTGTGATGAGTGCTTGCAGATATATGTCTAGGTTGGCTCCAGGATATGTAATATGTATTGTTGAACTGCTTGCAGTCATGTGAGGAGTTTGATGATGACTCCCGATCACTATCGGCTGTGAAGTCGAAGAAGAGGCCGAGAAGTCCTTCCGCTACCCAGCCCGACTCCAAGAGAGTGGGAAAGAGGCCTGTTGTAGACGAGGGCAAGAAGAAGGTTATTAGGCCGAGTGCCACAGCCGAGAGTCTGAAGATAAGAGACACCGCCGGCACAGCCCTCAGGCCGCTGAGTCCTAGGCCGGGAGCAGCACAGTCGAGCTCAGCATCATCGAGCCCAATAAGAGTGCCGCCGGGTACAAAGTCAGGTCAAGGACCGCCAGGCCTAGCGATATCGAGCCCAAGGACGGCACCGTTGAGTACCTAGGTGCCCCAGCCAGCTGCACCGCGAACGGGGCCAACCAGGATGAAAACGCCGCTGCCGACTACCATGCCATCAGGCCCGACAGCCAGCGGCCCTCCAGTGCTGTCTTCCGGATCCCCTGGATAGAAGCTCAAGTTCTCCAAGAGGTAGGTTGCACTGAATCTTCTGAAAACCTTGTTCGGCAAAGTTGCGTTTTGATGTTTGACCCGTTACGTAGGAAGCGAGCCGACATCGATCTCAAGGAGACCACTCCGGCTACTCCCATTGTCGGGCCTGCCCTAGCCAAGCCAGTGCCAGCGAGCACACCTACTGAGCCGACGATAGTCTCAGTTGCAGAAACTGAGATCATCCCGACTGCAAGGCCACCAACACCTGCTGACCAAGGGACGGATGTCGAAGCTGTTGCTCCAGCCTCGAGCTAACCTCCAGAGCCCCGGAGGCTGCCGAGTTGAGAGCCAGGACCCCGTCTCCTTCCTTGTCACCATCATCGTCATCGTCGTCGTCGTCTTCAGAGAGACCGGACCTCCCCAAGCTCGAAGCTCCTCCCCGCAAGCTCCCGACAACCTTCCGTTGGGTAGCTCCCAATGGGTGTGGGTGCCATGGGCCCCGGGTACCTCATGACAAGCATATGGGCCACTCGGATAGAGGATGGACCTGGCCTTGTAATTAGAGATATAGTAATCCCTAGCAGACTTTGCCTTGTACGATAAGGAAAACATAGTCCTAGTTGGGTGCGTTATATCTCTAAGAGGAGATCTCTTGGCCGTAATCCGGTTGGGACTTCTACCTTGTAATCCTGTCCCCCAGTATATAAGGGGAGGTAGGGTGCCCCCTGAGGGCAAGTTGAGTTGGTTCACCAGAATAACCACCGCAAATCCTCAAAGGAATAACACCACAACTGGACGTAGCGTTTTACCTCACATCGAGGGCCTGAACCAGTATAAAATCTCTGCATGTTCCTTTGCAATCCATCAAGTTTCCATCCACCTAGTAGTCCCATATATTTATTGCCGGTGTAAAACATCGACAGTTGGCGCGCCAGGTAGGGGCTTCGGCGAGATCTACATCTACAAGCTCGATGGATCCAACAACCGGAGTCGACGGCGGCAAATTCTCCCCCAGAGATACAATCTCATTCGGAAGCCTCAACTTCGTCACCGACATGTTCGGCAACCTCACCTTGGCCGACTCAGATTCGATCCGATCTGCCAGGGAACCAGTCGACTCCACGCCAGTCGGCCACACAACGCCGCAGCAACCGTCACCGACATGCTGTGGCAATCTTCATCTGGTCCGGGTCTCGGGACAACCCTACCCTTCGGTGTTCGACTCGGACTCGGCCTTGAGCCGGCCGGGGTCGGGCTAGGAAGGGGGGAGCTCGTCAATCTCCTGTGCAGACTCGGCAATGCCGCGGATATCTTCAAACAACATCCGACATGGCAAACTCAATCCCCTGGAGTTCGACTCGGATACGGCCCAGAGCCGCTCGAGATCAGATCTAGGGAGGTTGGAGTTATCATCTCCCCCATCAACTATTCTGACTACGACTCTCAGTCGGATTTCGACTCTAAGTCGGACAGCAGTTCGACAAGCTTCTCCCTGCTACGAGAAATCTTCATGGCATCCAAAGGCTCAACTCCTACTTAGGAATCACGCCGACTACAAGAGGTGCAACAAGAGGAGGAGGCCTGCCGACTGCGAGAACAACCGGAGGAAGAAGCAAGACGCCTGCACGCCCACAACGACGATCTACGCAGGGCTGGGTGAACCGCTCAGCAACAAATCCTCCAAACCCGAGTCAGCAACCACGATGTCTTCGTTACTCCTCAACAGAACATTGTGGCCACTGCAACTCTACTGGATATACTCCAGTTTGGGCCTGATCACCAGGCCACCCCGACGATCGCAAGGATAAAAGCCATGCTTACCGCTGCAACATGTCAGCAGCACCAACAGTCAGGCGATACCCTCATACCGACCAACCGGTCGGCTTCTCCAGCGGCAGTCTCATCCACCTCAAAGCGACGCCGAGCGGCTGGCTCTAGTCGGCAGCACATGGAGTCACGCCAAACGTCACTCGGCAACCCCAACAACAACCGGCAGCGTCGAAGCGACCGTTGGGACAATCAGGATCTCCGAGACCCACTATGGCGTGACCTTCGGCAGGACATCAACGCTCACCATAGCCAACGAGAGGAAGATGAGCAATGCCAATTAGAAGACGAGAACGAGCGCTTCGGCCTCCACCACGAGTGGTTTCGCCGCTGTATTCGGAGTCGGAGCCCTCATGACGATGAAGGCATACCGGCCTTCACCTAAGAGCTACAACAGGTCGACTGGCCGTCGGGTTTCAAGCCTACAGGAATCGAAAAATACAACGGCAAGACCAACCCCGAGTCCTGGCTCACAGTTTACACTCTGGCGATCCGAGCAGCTGGAGGAAATCACAAAGTCATGGCTAACTACCTCCCAGTCACTTTAACCGACTCAGCGAGGACATGGCTAACAGGACTTCCCAAGCAATCAATTGGCTCCTGGGGAGAACTCCAAGAACACTTCATCTCCAACTTCCAGGGAACATATGAGAGGCCATCTTCCGAGCACGACCTGTATCAAGTGCATCAAAGGAAGAATGAGTCTCTTCGTGACTTCATCAAGAGGTTTTCTGAGAAGAAGAACTCAATCCTGAAGATCAAAGACGAGGCCATCATCGCCGCCTTTCGAAAAGGAGTCAAAGACACCTCGTTCATCGACAAATTCACTCGGAAGCCTCCCAACTCTGTCAAGACTTTATTTGACATGGCGAACAAATACGCCGACTCGGCCCACGCTGTTGCTGAGGCCCTCGAAGACAACAAGGCACCCTGACAGAAGAAGCGGAAGGACACCGACGACGCGATCCCGACTAAAGCTGGGAATCGCAAACGCAAGTCAAACAGCTTCATTGTGGCAGTCGGTCACAACCGTCTTCGACCTTCAACAACTGGAGATTATCAGAACAACAAGTGACATGCTCGGGGGCTCAAAAGCCCAAATGCAAGAATGGCATCCCCACTCCAAAGTACCGAACAGCTAAGTCGCTTCCTGATAAATATTTCTTCATTCGGCCTCACCAATACCGCAGCCGCTTACACCTAATAGGTGCACAAGCTGCACTTTTTTTTTCTGTTTTTTCTCTTAAATGATTGCAAAAGCACTCGAGTAGCATAAATCCTGATCCGTGAAACTTTGCTCCATGAAAGACGAACTCAAGTCACCCAAAACGGGTGTCTGGGAAAGAGCCATGAGCCAACTCCCGACGCTAGGGGACTATGACTAGTCGAGCAGAGTGCTTAAACGTAAGGGGTCAACTACTCGAGGAAATTAATATCAAAAAGAGGAAGAACACGTATTTACATATATTGTAAAATACATTTTATTCGGGTGATTGTTTTCATCATCAGATGCTACTCATCCGATATCTTTATAGTGCAGGGCCAGCTCCGGATACGCGTGACAGGAACTCAGGGCTACGAGTCTATCTCCTATGCTCGGGGGCTGGACTAGTCTGCCAAGATACACTTAGAATGCTCCATGAGGGCTACTGACCGAGTACTTGCACCAGTCGGGACGTCATCTTCCCCGACTACGCTCCATGTGAGCTGACAACTAACTTCCGGCACTAGTCGGGGGTCGTATGTCACTCGGCTTGGTGAGGTACGCCCCATGAGGGTCGCCAGCTGAATCCTACGCTAACGTAGGTTTAGGTACCTTATCCGATCACAACTTCGCTGAGTTGGGTATGCCCCATGAGGGTCGCTAGCCGAATCCTATGCTAATGCAAGGTTCGGGTACCTTATTCGGCTTTACCGAAGTCAGGGAAGACCTGTATCGTCAAAGCGCATCCGGAGTTCTCATGCACTACGTCACACTTGAGAAGGGCAAGCAGACTCTGCAATATACCTACTCAAGCATCCGTGGCAACCATGTCGCATCCAGAACATAAGTCAGAAAGGCCTGCAGACGGGAATTCTTTTGGCTGATTACAGTTACCGACGCTAGAGTACTCATCCTGACATGCGATGGATGTAACTTCTATAGAGCTATGCTGGGTAGGTCGGTTCAGGCCGACTTATTTGGTAGCAGCCACCAAGATATGAGTTTCTACAGTAGGACGCTCAATATGGGCCGCTCGCAGGCTGGTTTAAAATCGCAGTGCTGATGCTACCAACAGGAACCGATGAGGTAAACAGATATGCTTTATGAAAGCCTTATTGCTAAACACATGTGTTTGGGTATCTGTCTTATCCACCAAGTATCGAGGATATATCCTTATAAGGATCACAAGCTGGTCTTCATTAAAATTGGGGATGCAGGTATCTTTCTCGAGTACGCCTGACCATGCAATGGATTTATTTTCATAAAGTGGTACTCGGCCTACATGCTTGGCCACCAGTTGCTATGAGCAATATTATTCCAGCCGACATGACGCTAAAGAGTCTAACTTTCGAGTAGTGCACTACTCGGGAGAGACTAACTTTTTGTAAGGACATGTGTAAATATATGTGCAATGCCGCCAAGCTCTAAGTTCTGACTTAGTTATCATTAGTTTTACCCAACTATATAGTCTACGCCGAGTTAGCTATAAGAACTTAATAAAATCGTTCACCGCAGAAAGCTGTACTCGGGCAAACATAACAAAGTCATTGCAAAACTTCATAACTTAAGCAAAACAGGCTCGTATATTATTGACGAAGCACATATAATACATCCAGCCCCCGACTCACTACTCGGTTGAAACAAGCGGCATAGTGAGTCAGAGAAAAACTGTACACATGGGAAGATGTAAAGTTCAGGTATAGAAAGGACGTAGCTGTTCTATATTCCATGAGTTGCTAATGAGGGCACCGTCTTCGGTCTTCAGTTGGTAGGCGCCTGGCCACGTAACCTTGGCTATAATGAACGGCCCTTCCCATATTGGGGATAGTTTATGCCTGTCTCTGGTGGTTTGTATTTTTCTCAAGATGAGATCTTCGACCAGAAAGGCGTGGCCATGGACTTTGTGTGGGTGCCATGGGCCCCGGGTACCTCATGACAAGCATATGGGCCACTCGGATAGAGGATGGGCCTAGCCTTGTAATTAGAGATATAGCTAGATTCGGCAGACTTCGCCTTGTATAGGAAGGAATATACAGTCCTAGTCGGGTGTGTTATATCTCTAAGGGGAGATCTCCTAGTCGTAATCCGATGGGGACTCCTACCTTGTAACCCTGTCCCCCAGTATATAAGGGGAGGCAGGACGCCCCATGAGGGCAGGTTGAGTTGGTTCACCAGAATCACCACCACAAATCCTCAAAGGAATAACACCACAACTGGACGTAGGGTATTACCTCGCATTGAGGGCCTGAACCAGTATAAAATCTTCTGTGTTCCTTTGCAATCCACCGAGTTTCCATCCGCAGACTAGCCCCATATATTTATTGCCGGTGTAAAACATCGACAGTTGGCGCGCCAGGTAGGGGCTTCGGCGCGATCTACATCTACAAGCTCGATGGATCCAACAACCGGACTCGACGGCGGCAAATTCTCTCCCGAAGATACAATCTCATTCGGAAGCCTCGACTTCGCCGCCGACATGTTCGGCAATCTCACCTTGGCCGACTTGGACTCGATCCGATCTGCCAGGGAACCAGCCGACTCCGTGCCAGTCGGCCTACACGATGCTGCAGCAATCTTGCACGACATGCTGCGGCGATCTCCCATACGCCCAAGTCCAGGGACAACTCTTTCTTTCGGTGTTCGACTCGGACTCGGTTTTGAGCCGGCCGAGATCGGGCCCAAAAAGGAAGAGATCGTCAATTTCCCGTTCGGGCTCGGCGACGCCGCGGATATCTGCAATCTACATCCAACGCGGCAAACCCAATCCTCTGGAGTTCGACTCGGATACGGCCCCGAGCCGCTCGAGATCGGATCTAGGGATGTCAGAGTTGTAATCGCCCCCATCAACTATTCCGACTACGACTCTCAGTCAGACTACGACTCCCAGTCGGATTCCGACTCCAAGTCGGACACTAGCTCGGCAAGCTTCACTCCGCCGCGAGAAATTTTCATGGCATCCAGAGGCTCTACTCCTACTCAGGAATCACGCCGACTACACGAACAACAAGAGGAGGAGGCCTGCCGACTGCGAGAACAACAGGAGGAAGAAGCAAGACGCCTGCACACCCGCAACGACGGCCTACGCAGGGCCGGGCGAACCGCTCGGCAACAAACCCTCCAAAGAAAAGTCGGCGACCACGACGTCTTCGTCACGCCACAACAGAACATCGTGGCCGCCACAACCCTACTGGACACGATCCAGCTTGGACCTGATCACCAGGCCACCCCGACCATCGCAAGGATAAAAGCCATGCTTACAGCTGCTGCATGTCAGCAACACCAACAGTCGGGAGATACCCTCATACCGACCAACCGGTCGGCATCCCCAATGGCAGTCTCGTCTACCTCAAAGCGACGCCGAGTGGCCGGCTCTAGTCGGCTGCACACGGAGTCACGCCAAACGTCATTCGGCAACCCAAACAACAACCGGCAACGTCGAAGTGACCGTCGGGACAACCGGGATCTCCGAGGCCAACTATGGCGTGATCTTCGGCAGGACACCAATGCTCGGCGCCGCGAACGAGAAGAAGACGAGCAACGCCAGCTGGAAGACGAGAACGAGCATTTCGGCCTCCACCACGAGCGGTTTCGCCGCCGTAGTCGGGGTCGGAGTCCACATGAAGACGGAGGCATACCAGCCTTCACCCAGGAGCTACAACAGGTCGACTGGCCGCCGGGTTTCAAGCCTACAGGCATCGACAAATACGACGGCAAGACCAATCCCGAGTCCTGGCTCACGATCTACACTCTGGCGATACGAGCAGCTGGAGGAAATCACAAAGTCATGGCTAACTACCTCCCAGTCGCTTTAGCCGACTCAGCGAGGACATGGCTAACAGGACTCCCAAAGCGATCAATCGGCTCTTGGGGAGAACTCCGGGAACGATTCATCACCAACTTCCAGGGAACATACGAGAGGCCATCTTCCGAGTACGACCTATATCAGTTGCGCCAAAGGAAGAACGAGTCTCTTCGTGACTTCATCAAGAGGTTTTCTGAGAGGAGGAACTCAATCCCAAAGATCAAGGACGAGGTCATCATCGCAGCCTTTCGAAAAGGAGTCAGAGACACCTCGTTCATCGACAAATTCACGCGGAAGCCTCCCAACTCTGTCAAGGCCCTATTCGACATGGCAAACAAGTACGCCGACTCGGCCCACGCTGTTGCCGAGGCCCTCGATGATAACAAGTCACCCTGACAGAAGAAGCGGGACGACACCGACGACGCGGTCCCGACTAAAGCTGGGAATCGCAAACGCAAGTCAGACGGCTCTATTGTGGCAGTCGGTCACAATCGTCTTCGACTTTCAACAACTGAAGATTATCAGAACAACAAGTGACATGCTCGGGGGCTCACAAGCTCAAACGCAAGGATGGCATCCCCACTCCGAAATACCGAACAGCTAAGTCGCTTCCTGATAAATATTTCTTCACTCGGCCTTGCCAATGCCGCTTACACCTAATAGGTGCACAAGCTGCACTCCTCTCTGTTTTTGCTCTTAAATGATTGCAAAAGTACTCAAGTAGCATAAATCCTAATCCGTGAAACTTTGCTCCATGAAAGACGAACTCAAGTCACCCAAAACGCGTGTCTGGGAAAGAGCCATGAGCCAACTCCCGACGCTTGGGGGCTATGACTAGTCGGGCAGAGTGCTTAAACGTAAGGGATCAACTACTCGGGGAAATTAATATCAATAAGAGGAAGAACATGAATTTACATATATTGTAAAATACATTTAATTCGGATGATTGTTTTCATCATCAGATGCTACTCATCCGATATCTTTATATTGCAGGCCCAGCTCCGGATACGCGTGACAGGAACTCAGGGCTGCGAGCCCATCTCCTACGCTCGGGGGCTGGACAAGTCTGCCAAAATACACTCGGGATGCTCCATGAGGGCTACTTACCGAGTACTTGCACCAGTCGGGACATCATCTTCCTCGGCTACGCTCCATGCGAGCTAATAATCGGCCTCCAGCGCCAGTCGGGGCTGTGTACCACTCGGCTAAGTAGGGTACGCCCCATGAGGGTCGCCAGCCGAATCCTACGCTAATGCTAGGTTCGGGTACCTTATTTGGTCACAGCTCTGTCAGGTTGGGTACGCCCCATGAGGGTCGCCAGCCGAATCCTATGCTAATGCAAGGTTCGGGTGCCTAGCTTGGCTATAACTCTGTTGGATAGGGTACGCCCCATGAGGGTCGCCAGCCGAACCCTATGCTAATGCAAGGTTCGGGTACCTTGTTCGGCTTTACCCAAGTCAGAGAAGACTTGCATCGTCAAAGTGCATCCGGAGTTCTCATGCACTGCGTCACACCTGAGGAGGGCAAGCAGATCCTGCAATATACCCACTCAGGCTTATGTGGCAACCAGGTTGCATCCAGAACGTAAGTCGGAAAGGCTTGCGAATAAGGATTTCTCTGGCTGATTGCGGATATCGACACCAAAAAACTCATCCTGACAGGCGATGGATGATACTTCTATAGAGCTATGCCGGATAGGTCGGCTCAGGCCGGCTTATTTGGTAGCAGCCACCAAGATATGAGTTCCTACAGTAGCATGCTCTATGTGGGCCGCCCGCAGGCTGAGTTGAAATTATAGCGCTGGTGCTACCAACAGGAGCCGATGAGGTAAACAGATATGCTTCATGAGAGCCTTATTGCTAAACATATATGTTTGGGTATCTGTTTTATCCACCAGGTCTCGAGGATATATCCTTACAAGGATCACAAGCTGGTCTTCATTAAAATTGGGGATGCAGGTATCTTTCTCGGGTACACCTGACCACGCCGTGGATTTATTTTCATAAAGTGGTACTCGGCCTACATGCGTGGCCACCAGTTGCCATGAGTAACATTATTCCAGCCGACATGACGCTGAAGAGTCTAACTTTCGAGTAGTGCACTACTCGGGAGAGACTATAAATTTCTCATTCCCGCTGACATGATGCGGAGGAGTCTAACTTTCGGGTGGGACGCCACTCGGGAAAGACTATAAACCTCTTTTCCAGCTGACATGAAGCTGAAGAGTCCCATATACGAGTAGCATCCTACTCGGCAAGACTATAAACACACATTCCGACTAACATGAAGTCGAAGAGTCCTACATACGAGTAGTTCCCTGCTCGGCAAGACTATAAATTATATTCCGGTTGACATGATACCGAAGAGTCTCATGTACCAGTAGTAATCTACTCGGGAAAGACTACAAGGTTAAAGATCTTTGACTTCATGTTTAATTGTTTTCACAATTAAGCACAAAGTCGGGGGCTACACCTAATAGGTGCGCCTATTCGGCGCACACTATTCCTACATCTACATGGAGCCCTTCATAGCCTCGCTACCAGCTGACATGAAGCAGGACTCGGGAGAAGCAGCACTCAGACAAAGAGTACTCGGGAGCAATGCACTCGGGAAGACTTCACCGTGGAGGATGAGCACTCGGCATCAGCTGTGACTCAACTATGAAGGTCTCGGGGGCTACTGTGGGTGCCATGGGCCCCGGGTACCTCATGACAAGCATATGGGCCACTCGGATAGAGGATGGGCCTAGCCTTGTAATTAGAGATATAGCTAGATTCGGCAGACTTCGCCTTGTATAGGAAGGAATATACAGTCCTAGTCGGGTGTGTTATATCTCTAAGGGAGATCTCCTAGTCGTAATCCGATGGGGACTCCTACCTTGTAACCCTGTCCCCCAGTATATAAGGGGAGCAGGCGCCCATGAGGGCAGGTTGAGTTGGTTCACCAGAATCACCACCACAAATCCTCAAAGGAATAACACCACAACTGGACGTAGGGTATTACCTCGCATTGAGGGCCTGAACCAGTATAAAATCTTCTGTGTTCCTTTGCAATCCACCGAGTTTCCATCCGCCGACTAGCCCCATATATTTATTGCCGGTGTAAAACATCGACACTTTGCGATTGTGGTAGCGATGGAGGCCTTGAAGATACCTTGCCGACTGTATTGTTGCGATATCCCTTGCTTCTTCCAATTGATCTAGTTCGACCAATCGGGTATTGTTTGAGATGTCTTCTGAGTAAGCCGAACTCACGGAGAGCCGAACTGTAACTAAGTTGGTAACACAGCCTCAGCACCATAGACCAGAAAGAAAGGGGATTGCCCTGTTACCCGACTAACCGTGGTTCTTAGAGACCAGAGGACGGATGGGAGTTCGTGTACCCACCGGCCCACGTATGGTTGTAGTCGGTCGAATATCCTGGCCTTGATACCTTATAAGACCATGCCATTAGCACGCTCGACTTGCCCATTGCTCCGCGGGTGTGCCACAGATGCATAACAAATCTTGATGCCAAAGTCGTCACAAAAATCTTGAAAGACACCGCCCATGAACTGAGTACCATTGTCTATGATGATGCGGTTAGGGACCCCGAATCGGTATAATATACTTATGATGAAGTCCTTTGCTCATGCCGCTGTTATGGTAGCAACGGGTTTTGCCTCAATCCGCTTTGTGAACTTATCTACTGCGACGAAAAAGTGTGTGAACCCTCCTGGCGCTTTCTTGAAAGGCCCGACCAAGTCAAGCCCCCATACTGCAAAGGACCAAGAGATTGGGATTGTTTGGAGTTCTTGGGCTGGGAGATTTGTTTGTCGTGCGTAGAACTGGCAACTCTCACATGTGCGAACTATGTCTTTTGCATTTGTTACTGCTGTTGGCCAGAAAAATCCCTGCCGATAAGCCTTTCCAACTAACGTCCTGGATGCGGCATGGTTGCCACATATGCCCGAGTGGATCGATTGCAGAATCTGCTTGCTCTCCTCGGTGGTGACGCAGCGCATGAGGACACCGGATGTACTTCTTTGGTACAGGTCTTCTCTGACGACTAGGAAACTCTTGCTTCGATGTTTGATCTATTCAGCTTGACTGCGATCTTCTGGGAGTTCATCGTCCAGGAGGAATTTGAGAACAGGAGTCCGCCAATCTTGACATATGTTCAGTACTTCGTCTGTCGCCGGGGGAGGTTCACCTCCCGACTGCTCTGTTACTGGTTTCTTCTTGATTGACAGCTCCATGAGTTGCTCGACAAAGATCCCTGTCGAGACCACTTCTCGCTTGGATCCCATGTTTGCCAATTCATCTGCAGCGTCATTGTATTGTCTTAGGACATGAGTTATCTCAAGCCCGTCGAACTTGTTTTCCAGCTTGCGGACCTCCTGACAGTATGCCGTCATGGTATCATTGAGACATGTCCAGTCTTTCATGACTTGGTTCACCACGAGTTGAGAGTCTCCACGCACAACCAGTCGACGGATGCTGAGTGATATAGAGATGCGGCGCCCGTGGATGAGTGCCTCGTACTCGGTGACATTGTGGAAGCTAGGAAGTGATCTGTCGTAGAACGTAGTTGAGTTTTTCGCCGGTGGGGGACGTCAGTATGATGCCGGCCCCGACACCGCCGATCCTTAGAGAACCGTCGAAGTACATTATCCAATACTCTAGCTTTGCTGTTGATGTGGGTATTTGAACTTCTGTCCACTCGGCCACGAAGTTGGCTAGAGCTTGTGATTTAATCGCTATCCGTGGTTGAAAGGTGATGTCGTACGCCATCAACTCAAGCGCCCATTTAGCGATTCGGCCATTGGCCTCGCAGTTATGCAGGACGTCCCCGAGTGGATATGATGTGACCACTGTGACTTGATGCGATTGGAAATAGTGCACCAACTTCCGGACAGTAATGAGTAGGCCATAGAGCAGCTTATGGACCTGCGGATATCTCATCTTGGAGTCGGCAAGGACCTCGCTGACAAAGTAGACTGGCCGTTGAATCTTCTGTATGTGACCTGGTTTGGAACGCTCAACCACCAACACCGTGCTGACTACCTTAGTAGTTTCCGCCAGATACAACATTAATGGTTCTTGGGGCATTGGTGACGCCAACACGAGTGGTGATGTGAGAAATGTCTTGAAGTTTTCGAAGGCTTGCTGGGCTTCAGGAGTCCATTGGAAATTGTCTACTTTCTTCAATAGCTTGAAAAAGGGTATGCCCTGTTCGCCTAGTCGGGAAATAAATCAGCTGAGTGCCGCCATGCAGCCTGTCAGCTTCTGGACGTCCTTCTAGCTAGTCGGGGGTGCCATGTTCATGATTGCATTAACTTTCTCTAGGTTGGCCTCGATGCCGCGATGCGAGACGATGAAGCCGAGTAGCTTGCCGGATGGCACACCGAAGGCGCACTTTTCTGAGTTCAACTTCATCTTGAATCTTCGAAGATTTTGGAAGGTTTCTTCTAGGTCAGCGATGAGGTCTTCTTTGGACTTGGTCTTGATCACCATGTTGTCGACGTAGGCTTCCATGTTGCACCTGATCTGAGTATGTAGACACCGCTGAATTGGTCGTTGATACGTTGCTCTAGCGTTTTTAGACCGAACGGCATGGTGATGTAGCAGTATGCGCCAAACGGCGTGATGAAAGATGTCTTGAGGCAGTCCTCCTCCTTCAGGCTGATTTGGTGGTATCCTGAGTAACAGTCAAGAAAGCTGAGAAGTTTGCACCCCGCGGTTGAATCCACCACTTGATCTATTCTTGGTAGACCGAATGGATCCTTGGGGCATGCCTTGTTGAGATCGGTGTAATCGACGCACATGCGCCATTTACCATTTTTCTTCTGGACTAGAACTAGGTTTGCCAACCAGTCTGGGTGGTAGACCTCTTTGATGAACCCAGCTGCGAGGAGCTTGGTGATCTCCTCCCGAATAGCATCTTTTCGGTTCTATGCGAAGCGCTGTAGCCGTTGCTTGACTGGCTTGGCATCTGTCTTGACATTGAGGGAATGCTCGATCACCTCCCTTGGTACGCCCGGCATGTCAGATGGTTTCCATGCGAAGATATCCTTGTTGGCTTGGAGGAAGGTGACAAGCGTGTCTTCCTATTTGGGGTCGAGTCCGGTCCCGACTAGAGTAGTCTTGGAGGGGTCGGAAGGGTCCAGGGGGATCTTCTTCGTGTCATAGTCCGTTAAAATTCCCGACTTTGCTGCTTTTTTGCCGGAACTTGGTCATGCTCGACTTCAGTTGTGATGGCTTGCCGAATGCTCTTGCGTCCGACTGCTGCCTCTTGCGATTGAGCCAAGTCGCAACTCTCCATGTCGCAGGTGAAGGCTTGCTTGACGTCGCTGCGGAGGGAGAGGACTTCGGCTGGCCCGGGCATCTTGAGCACAATGTAGGTATAGTGCGGTATCGCCATGAATTTGGTGAGCGCCGGTTGTCCGAGTATCGTGTTGTACGCGGTCTCGAAGTCGGCGACCCCGAAGCAGATGTTTTCTATGCGGAAGTTATCCCACGTGCCAAAGGTGACTGGCAGTGTTATCTGTCCGAGGGGGTTGAAGACAGGCCGGGAATTATCCCGTGGAAGGGCGCCGTACTTGGCCGCAGTTCTGAATAGGGAATCTTCATCTCATCCAGAGTCTTGGCGAATAGAATGTTGAGCGCACTGCCTCCATCTATGAGGACCTTCTTTAGCTTGATATTTTTGACAACCGGATCCAGGTTGAGTGGGTAGTGTCCCGGGTGTGAAACCCGATCTGGATGATCTGCGCGGGTGAACGTGATGGACATCTCCGACCAACGCAAATATTGGGGGCGTCTGCTGTAGAAATCACATTGACGTCGTGTGTTGTTACCTTCTGCTTCCGCTTGGATTTGTAAGCAGACGGCCCTCCGAAGATGTGGTTGAGCTCGGCCTGGGGATCTTGAAAATCGTCGGCCGGGCCCGAATCTGGCTTGTCTTTGTCCTTGTCGGCGCCAGTTGATGAAGCCTGCTCGGAAGCAAACTTCTTGCGCATGAAGCAATCTTTGGCCACGTGCTTGCCCTTGGGGTGGAAGGGGCAAGGCCCGTTCATAACTTTCTAGTAGTCGTTGTTCCGTGGGGGCCATGACTGAGTTCGCTCCATGTTGGCCACCTTGTTATCCGACTTCCGCTTGCGGCTACCGGACTTGTTCTGTGATGGCTCGTTGTCGGCTTTCGCATTCTTGTCCTTCTGCCGGGGCTCTTTCTTCTTGTCGAGAGCCTTTGCGACCGCTTCGGCCGAGTCGGTGTATTTATTTGCCATATCAAAGAGAGCCCGAACAGAGGCTGGTGGCTTCCGAGTGAACTTCGCGATGAATGGGGGTGTCCTTGACTCCCTTGCGGAAGGCGGCGATGACGACCTCATCCTTGATCATGGGAAAGGAATTGCGCTTCTCAGAGAACCTTTTGATGAACTTGCGGAGGGACTCGTTCTTCCTCAGGTGCAGCTGATAGAGATCATGCTCGGAAGACGGCTGCTCATAAGTTCCTTGGAAATTGGCTATAAAGCGCTCTCGGAGTTCGCCCCAAGAGCCGATTGATCGTCTTGGGAGCCCTGTTAGCCATGACCTCGCTGAATCAGCCAGGGCGACCAGGAGGTAGTTAGCCATGGCTCTATGGTCACCTCCGGCAGCTCGAATCGCCAGGGTATATACGGTGAGCCAGGACTCAGGATTAGTTTTGCCGTCGTATTTCTCGATTCCCGTAGGCTTGAAGCCCAACGGCCAGTCGACATCTTGTAGCTCCCAGGTGAAGGCTAGTATGCCTTCATCTTTGTGAGGGCTCTGGCTCCGGCCACGACGGTTAAACCGCTCGTGGTGGAGACCGAAATGCTCGTGCTCGTCGTCTTCATGTTGTTGGTGCCGAGCATTAATCTCTTGGCAGAGATCACGTTGTAGTCGGACTCGGAGGTCTTGATTGAACCAGCGATCGTTTTGGTGACACCGCCGATTGTTGTTGTTGGTGTTGCCGAGTGATGTTTGTCATGACTCCTCGTGTAGCTGACTTGAGCTGGCCGCTTGGTGTCGTGCTGATGTAGACGAGCCTGCCGCTGGAGAACCTGACCGGTTGGTCGGTACGAGTGTGTCGCCCGACTGCTAGTGCTACTGACAGGCAGCAGCTGTAATCATCGCCTTGATCTTGGCGATAGTTGGGGTGGCCTGGTGATCAGGCCCGAGCTGGAGTGTGTCTAGCAGGGTTGCAGTGGCCACGACGTTCTGTTGTGGCGTGATGAAGACGTCGTGGTCACCGACTTTGGTCTGGAGGATCTGTTGCTGAGCGGTTCGCCCAGCCCTATGTAGCTCGTCATTGCGAGCCTTGCGATTGGCCTCCTCCTGTTGCCGTAGTCGGCGTGCCTCCTCTTGTTGCTCCTCTTGTAGTCGACACACCTCTGGTGGAGGAGTCAAAGCCATAAAAATCTCTTGGGGGCAGAAGGAAACTCGCCAGACTGGTGTCTGAACTGGTGTTCGAACCGTTGTCCAACTTGGAGTCGGACTCCGAGTAGTTGATCGGAGTAAGAACAACTCCGACCTCCCTAGATCCAATCTGGAACGGCTCTAGGCCATGTCCAAACTGAAGCGTAGGAGATCGGGTCTGCCGTGTGAGATGTAGATCCGTGGCGTCGCCAAGTCTGCGAGGGAAGTTGACGATCTCTGCCCCTCCTAGCCCAACCCAGGCCGACTCAAGGCCGAGCGCGGGTCGGACGCCGAAGGAGAGAGCTGTCCCAAGACCCAGACAAGTGGTAGATTGCTGCAGCATGTCGATGAGGGTGGCTACAGCGTCTTGTGGGCCGACTGGCGCGGAGTCGGCTGGTTCCTTGGCCGGTTGAATTGGATCTGCGTCGGCCAAGGTGAGGTTGCCGAACATGTCGGCGATGAAGTCGAGGCTTCCGAAAGAGATTGTATCTTCGGGAGAGAATTTGCCGCCGTCGACTCCTATTGTTGGATCCATCGAGCTTGTAGATGTAGATCTTGCCGAAGCCCCTACCTGGCGCTCCAACTGTCGATGTTTTACACCGGCAATATGATTATAGGGCTACTCAGTGGATGGAAACTCGGTGGATTGCAAAGGAACATGGGGAGATTTTATACTGGTTCAGGCCCTCGATGTGAGGTAATACCCTACGTCCAGTTGTGATGTATTCCTTTGAGGATTTGTGTTGATCTATGATCTTCTGCCCTCAGGGGGCGCCCTGCCTCCCCTTATATACTAGGGGACAGGGGTACAAGGTATGAGTCCTAGCCGGATTACAGCCAAGGGATTTCCTTTTAGAGATATAACCTACCGAACTAGGATTGTATATTCCTTATCGTACAAGGCAAAGTCTGCTGGGTTCTATCATATCTCTAATTGCAAGGCTAGGCCCATCCTCTATCCGAGTGGCCCATATGCTTGTGATGAGGTACTCGGGGCCCATGGCCTCTACAGTAGCCCCTGAGACTTTCATAGTTGAGTCACAGCTGATGCCGAGTGCTCATCCTCCACGGTGAAGCAAGACGCCTAAACACCGAACACGATGCCTGCAATGACGATCTGCGCAGGGCCGGGCGGACTGCTCAACAACAAATCCTCCAAACCCGAGTCGGCAACCACGATGTCTTCGTAACGCCTCAGCAAAATGTCATGGCCGCTACAACTCTACTGGACATGCTCCAGTTTGGGCCTGATCACCAAGCCACCCCAACTATAGCAAGGATAAAAGTCATGATCACCGCTGCTGCATGTTAGCAGCACCAACAGTCGGGCGATACGCTCATACTGACCAACTGGTCGGCTTCTCCAACGGCTATCTCATCCGCCTTGACATGACGCCGAGCGGCCGGCTCTAGTTAGCCGCACCCGGAGTCACGCTAGATGTCACTCGGCAATCCCAGCACTGACTGGCGGCGTTGATATCAAAACGACCGTTGGGATAACCAGGATCTCCGAGGCCGACTACGACTTGATCTTCGGCAAGACATCAACGCACGGTGCCACGAACGTGAGGAAGATTAGCCGCACCAACTGGAAGACGAGAATGAGCGCTTCAGCCTCCGCCACGAGCGATTTCACTGCCGTAGTCGAAGTCGGAGTCCTCATGCAGATGAAGGAGTACCAGCCTTCCCCCTGGAGCTGCAACAGGTCGACTGGCCGTCGGGTTTTAAGCCGACTGGAATCAAGAAGTATGATGGGAAGACCAATCCCGAGTCATGGCTCACGGTCAACACTCTGGCGATCTGAGCAGCTGGAGGAGATCACAAGGCCATGGCTAACTACCTCCTGGTCGCTCTAGCCGGCTCGAGGACATGGCTAACAGGACTCCCAAAGAGGTCAATCGGCTCCTGGGGACAAGTCCGAGAATGCTTTATCACTAACTTCCAGGGAACTCACGAGAGGCCATCTTCTGAGCATGATCTCTATTAGTTGCACCAATGGAAGAACGAGTCTCTTCGTGAGTTTATCAAGAGGTTTTCCGAGAAGTGGAATTCGATCCCAATGATCAAAGACGAGGTCGTCATCACCACCTTCCTCAAGGGAGTCAAAGACGCCCGTTCATTGCAAAGTTCACTCGGAAACCTCCCGCTTCTATCAAGGCTCTTTTTGATATGGCAAACAAGTACGCTGACTCGGCCAACACCGTCGCTCAGGCCCTCAACGATAAAAAAGAGCCCTGGTAGAAGGACAAGAAAGACAACGACGAGGCAACACAGAACAAATCTGGCAACTGCAAGGGGAGGTCGGATAACGTGGTGGCTACTGTGGAGCGTACTCGGCCGTGACCCCCGAGGAATAACTAATACTAAAAAGTGATGAATGGGCCATGCCCCTTTCATCCAAAGGGCAAGCACGCGGCTAAGGACTGCTTCATGCTTAAGAAGTTTGCTTCCGAGCAGGCTTCAACATCTGGCACCGATAAAGACAAGGACAAGCCAGATTCAGGCACAGCCGGCGATTACCAAGATCCCCAGGCTGAGCTCAACCACATCTTTGGAGGGCCATCTGCATATGAGTCCAAGAGGAAGCAGAAGCTTACAGCACGTGAAATCAACTCGGTCTCTGCAGCAGATGCCCCCTAATACTTGCGCTGGTCTGAAAAGCCAATCACGTTTAACCACATAGATCATCCCGATCGGATTACTCATCCAGGACGCTATCCACTCATCTTGGACCTGGTCATCAGGAGCATCAAACTGTAGAAGGTTCTCATTGATGGAGGCAGTGCTCTCAACATTCTGTTCGCCAAGACGCTGGACGAGATGAAGATTCCTCGTTCAGAGCTACAGCCGAGTACAGCGCCCTTCCACAGGGTAATCCCCGGCCTGTCTTCTACTCCACTTGGACAAATAACTCTGCCAGTTACTTTTGGTACACAGGATAATTTCCGCACCGAGAATATCTGCTTCGAGGTTGCTGACTTCGAGACCACGTATCACTCGATACTCGGACGGCTGGTGCTAGCCAAGTTCATGGCAGTGCCACATTATACCTACATGAGGCTCAAGATGCTAGGACCAGCCAGAGTTCTTTCTCTTCGCAGTGATGTCAAGCAAGCCTTCACCTGCGACAAGGAGAGCTACGAGCTGGTTCAATCTCAAGAAGCGGCAGTCAGGTGCAACAGCATTCGGCAAGCCGCCACAACTACATGCAAGGACAATCAGGTTCCGGCCAAAAAAGCTGCCAAGTCGGGAATTTCAGCGGATTTTAAAACCAAGAAGATTCCCCTAGACCCTTCCGACCCCTCCAAAACTGCTCTAGTCGGGACTAGACTCGACCCTAAATAGGAAGACATGATCGCCACCTTCCTCTAGGCGAATAGGGACATATTTGCTTGGAAACCTTCCAACATGCCTGGTGTACGAAGGGAGGTGATCGAGCATTCCCTCAACGTCAGGCCGGACGCCAAGCCAGTCAAACAACGGCTATGGCGCTTCGCACAAGACCGCAAGGATGCTATTTGGGAGGAGATAACCAAGCTCCTTGCAGCCGGGTTCATCAAAGAGGTCTATCACTCGGATTGGCTAGCAAACCCAGTCTTAGTCTAGAAGAAGAACGGTAAATGGTGTATGTGCATCGACTACACCGAATTAAACAAGCCGTGCCCCAAAGATCCATTTGGTCTACCTAGAATAGATCAAGTGGTGGATTCAACTGTGGGGTGCGAACTTCTCAGCTTTCTTGACTGTTACTCAGGATATCACCAAATCAGCTTGAAGGAGGAAGACTACTTGAAGACTTCTTTCATCACGCCGTTCGGAGCATACTACTATATCACTATGCCGTTCGGGTTGAAAAACGCTAGAGCAACGTATCAACGAGCAATTCAGTGGTGTTTACGCACTCAACTTGGGTGTAACGTGGAGGCGTAAGTCGATGACGTGGTGATCAAGACAAAGTCCAGGGAAGACCTCATCGCCGACTTGGAAGAAACTTTCCAAAACCTTCGAAGATTCAAGATGAAGTTGAATCCGAAAAAGTGCGCTTTTGGCGTACCGTCCGGCAAGCTATTCGGCTTCATCGTATCACATCGAGGCATCGAGGCCAATCCAGAAAAATTATCGCTATCATGAACATGGCACCCCCAACTATCCAGAAGGACATCCAAAAGCTGACAGGGTGCATGGCGGTACTCAGCCGATTCATCTTTTGACTTGGTGAATGGGGCATGCCTTTTTTCAAACTACTAAAGAAAGCGGACAATTTTCAATGGACACCCAAAGCCCAGCAAGCCTTCGAAAATTTCAAAAAATTTGTCACATCACCACCAGTGTTGGTGTCACCTATGCCCCATGAACCACTAATGTTATACTTGGCGGCAACTACTCAGGTAGTCAGCACGGTGCTGGTAGTCGAGAGATCAGAGCTAGGTCATATATAGAAATTCAACGGCCAGTCTACTTCGTCAGCGAGGTCCTAGCCAACTCCAAGATGAGGTATCCTCAAATCCAGAAGCTACTATATGTCCAAAAATTGGTGCACTATTTTTAGTCGCATCAAGTCACCGTTGTCACATCGTATCCACTTGGGGACGTCCTACACAATCGCGAGGCCACTGGCACAATTGCTAAATGGGCACTCGAGTTAGTGGCGTTTGACATCATTTTTCAGCCACAAACAGCAATCAAATCTCAAGCTCTAGCCGACTTTGTGGCCGAGTGGACAGAAGTTCAGACGACTACAAACACGGACAAGCTAGAGTACTGGACGATGTACTTCGACGGTTCTCTACGGATCAGCGGCACGGGGGCTAGCATTGTGTTGACGTCACCCACCAGCGAAAAACTCAAGTACGTCCTCCAGATTCACTTTCCGACTTCCCACAATGTCGCCGAGTACGAGGCACTTGTACATGGGCTCCGCATTGCCATATCCTTGTAGTTGGAGAAGACTTGTACCACAGAAGCACATCCGGGGTCCTCATGCGCTACGTCACACCCGAGGAGGGCAAGCAGATTCTACAATTGATCCACTCGGGTATCTGTGGCAACCATGCCGCATCCAGGACGTTAGTCGGAAAGGCTTATAGGCAGGGTTTTTTTTGGCCGACTGTAGTAATAGACACTAAAGATATAGTTCGCACATGCGAGGGATGCCAATTCTATGCAAGACCAACACATCTTCCAGATCAAGAACTTCAAACAATTCCAATCTCTTGGCCCTTTGTAGTTTAGGGGCTTGACATGGTCGGACCATTCAAAAAAGCGCCAAGGGGTTCACACACTTGTTCGTCGCAATGGATAAATTCACAAATTGGATTGAGGCAAAAACCCGTTGCTACCATAACAGTGGTACGAGCAAAGGACTTCATCATGAGTATTTTATACTGATGTGGGGTTCCTAACCGCATCATAACGGACAACGGTACTCAGTTCACGGGCGGCATATTTCAAGATTTCTGTGACAATTTCGGCATCAAGATCTGTTATGCTTCTGTGGCACACCCATGAATTAATGGGCAGGTTGAGCGTGCTATTGGCATGGTCTTACAAGGGATCAAAGCTAGGGTGTTCGACCGACTACAACCATATGCAGGGCGGTGGGTACAAGAACTCCCATCCGTTCTCTGGTCTCTAAGAACCATGGTTAGTCGGGCAACAAGGCAATCCCCTTTCTTCCTAGTCTTTGGTGCTAAGGCTATGTTACCAACTGAGATGGAGTTCGGCTCTCCACAAGTTCGGGCCCACTCAGAAGATAAATCAAACAAAACCCGATTGGTCGAACTTGATCAGTTGGAGGAAGCGAGGGATATCTCAACTATCCAGTCGGCAAGGTATCTTCAAGGCCTACGTCATTATCATAGTCGAAATGTCCATGGCCACGCCTTTTTGGCGGGAGATCTCGTCTTGAGAAAAATACAAACCACCAAAGACAGGCATAAACTATCCTCTCTGTGGGAAGGGCTGTTCATTATCGCTGAAGTGACACATTCGGGCGCCTACCGACTAAAGACTGAAGACGGCGCCCTCGTTAGCAACTCATGGAATATAGAACAGCTATATCCTTTCTATACCCGAGTTTTGTATTTCCTATATATATGTACAAAGTTTTTTCTCTGACTCACTACATCGCTTGTTTCAACCGAGTAGTGAGTCAAGGGCTGCATGTATTATGTGCCTTGTTAATAAAATATGAGCTTGTTTTATCAAAGTTAAGAAGTTTTACAATGATTATGCTAAGTTTGCTCGAGTATAGCTTTTAGAAGTAAACACTTTTTCTTAAGTTCCTATTGATCTACTCAGCACAGACTACATAGTTGGGTAAAACTAGTGACAACTAAGAATACGCAAGTACTTGGCAGCATTTTACAAAATATATACATGCTTTCACCAAAGTTATATATACACCGACTGCATAATTGTTTTGTTTCTACATGCCCAGGTCTTTTGCAATTGCCTCTGCAGTTGGCCTCGCCTGGCTGATCAACTCCGGTGCCTCTTCGGGTGTTGTCTCTTCAGCAAAACCCTCACCAATGGCCTCGATATCTACCCTAGGGTAGATCAACTTGGTCATAGCGAGGGTTTGGGCAACACCGACAGAGACACGATCATCCGAATACTTTTTCAAGATGCTCAGGGCTTCGCTAAGGCGTGCTTGCACCTGGGAAATGGTACTGGAGCTAGCCCCATCATGGTGAGGTTCCATAATGTCCAGGAGCCCTTTCACGGATCCGACGAGGATCTCTCGTGACTTCTTGACAATCTTGATCTCCTCTGCAAAGGCGTTAAATTGTTTTGGCATTGGCTTTGAAGCTGTTCAAAAGCATTGACAAGTATACTTGTTAGCCAAGATATGCAGTTGGAGCAACAAGAAGACAGGTTAAGGTTATTGTCAGGCAGGAGACTTACTAGCATAGTTAGCCTCCACCTTGGCTTTGGCCTCTTCCAATTCAGCTTTCGCCTTTTCCGCTTCCTTCAGCTTAATATCTTGTTGTTTCTTCTCCTCTGCTTGGGTTTTCAACTCGGCTTCGAGGGCTGCAAATCAAAACAGTCAAGAACTCAATATTGTAGTCAAACTCAACAAGGCAGTCAGGAATCAACAATGCTAGAGAAGTCTACTTGGGATTTACTCGGGAGGATAACACAGAAGACTTACTTCTGATCCTTTTGGCTAGAGCCCACTTTTCATCCCTGAGCTTGTCAACTGCTCCCCTTAGCCATGTTTCCTTCTCCTGGCTAGTCCGCTCCAGGTCGTCCTTGGCCACTTGGAGTTGGCTTAGTCGTTGGAGATGGAGGGTGAGCTGGGTCAGGACCTTGTTCATTTTCTCTGAATGATAGACAATCTTCTGCTCAGAGCAAAACAGAGTCAAAAGTCAGAATACCAGGTCAAATGGGAACTATCCAGAACTCAACGCGGCAAGACTTGCTACATACTTGGACTCCCCTGGACATAGCAATTGCAGCACATAGAAGGACTTCGTGCTCCCGTGACGCTGCTTGCTTATCGTGCTCATAACTCTCCACAACTCCCTTAGGGAAGACCCAATGAAACGTTCTTAGGAAGTTGCGAGGAGGGGCTTCAAGCCTCGGGAGGTCCATTTCATCAGAAGACGATGATGAAATGATTGGTGATGGGGTCCTTGCTTCGAACTTGGCAGCTACAGGGGCTTCACTGACTTGCTCGGGGGCTGGAGCAACAACAACAGCACTTGTCTCCTGGTTGGCCGGTGCTGGTGATCCTGCTATCAAAACTACTTCAGTTTCAGCGGCTGGAGCAGTCTTTGGCTCGGCAGGAGCAATTGCTAGAGTCGGCTCGGTTGGGGTCGTCCCAGTGATAGGAGCAGCTGGCACAGTCCCCTTGAGATCTATATCAACTCGCTTCCTGCACGATATGACAAATATCAAGGCACTATCACTTCATTCAAGATTCCTTGGAAGATTGGAGATCGCTTACGTCTTGGAAATCTTGAACTTCCACGAGGGGGCTCCAAAAGATATCGGTGGTGGAGAGCTGCTGGCTGTCGGGCCAGTCGGCAGTGGCGATTTACCCCCAGTCGGCTCTGTTTCTAGCACAGCTGACTGGGGCATCAAGGTACTCGGCGGCGCCCCCCTTGGGCTCGATGTTGCTGATCTCATACTCCGCGGCGTCGGCCTTGGCTTCGATGTTGTTGGGCTCGATGTTGCTGAGCTCGGTAGTGCTAGCCTTGGGCTTGATGTTGCTAGCCTCGGACTCGGGAAAGATGGCCTCGGGCTTGGCGGCCTAGGGGCTAAACTGACAGGGTCTTTGATCTTCAAACTCCCCGGTGCTGCACTTGGCTTGCTTGCTCTTTTCTTACCCGGATCTTCAATGGGTTTCTTCCCAGCCCTCTTGGAGCTGGGTTGAGTTGCAGAAGGGCTGGCCAGCCTCTTCTTCATTTTGGTGGCCGACAGGGTTTGGGAGTCATCATCAAACTCCTCACAATCCTGCAAATGTTTCAAAAACATACATCATACATTGGAGTACGATTCAAGACAAATGTCCACAGATGTTTATCACCAATGGATAGCGATTCCAAATCAGCTTTCAAGATTACCTATGGCCGAGGCCTTTTCTGGCTATAAGCTGTAGTGGCGCGCTCGGTGTCTTCTATCTCTAAAACCCCGTTGACAAAAAAGCTGAGCAAGGTGTCAGTCACCTTGTTCTCATCAGTCAAGTCCGGGTATTCTTAGCTGGGATCATTTTTGCCCTAGTAATCCCAGTCGAAGTGGCTTCTCAGTTTCAGGGGCTTGGTGCGGCGGTTTAAGAAACACCTTGCCACCCAGGGACCAGTTAATTCCGAGCTCTTCAATTGATCAATCTTCTCTATCAGTTGGTACACTCGGCCCATCTCTTCATAGTTTGGCACAGAAGACCAGCTGGGCAGGACCACCGGAGAAGAGCCAGTGAAAGGAGGTAGAGAAGGTTCGAGATCGGAGCAATAGAACCATTCTTTATGCCAGCCCTTGAGGGAGGTTTTCAAAGGAACATGGAGATAGATCTTTTTCATTTCGTTCCTGAGTTGGAGACCAGCTCCCCCAATCACTTGGAGTTTGTTTTTGGATAGCTGGGGCTTAATGTGGAACAAATATTGGAAAAGGTTGAAATGGGGCTTAACTCCCAGAAAACATTCACACAATGTGACGAAAATGGAGATTTGCATGATTGAGTTGGAATTCAGATTTACCAACTCTAGTTGATAGAAGGAAAAAATTGGTGGAAGAAATCTGAAGAGGGAAGGGCGAGACCGCGATCAAAGAAAAAGGTGAAGGCGACTGTCTCACCAGATCGGGGCGCCGACATAGATTCCTCTTCAGCGGTGCGCCAATGGATGACTTTTTGTCGCTGTAGCATCAGTTGCTTCTCCAAGTACTTAGCTTGGTCAAACCGCAGTCCGAAACCGGCCAAGTTTCTGCGGACATCTCTAGGATCTCGAGCGAAGCTCTCGGCATTGCTGGGAGTGATAAGATTTGGGGGAAATGCTATTGAAGGCTTGGGATGGATGCGGCGGAGCATAATCACATGAGTTTCGAGCGAGAGACACCGGCTATGGGAAACCCTAGCGAGACAAAGCGTGAAATTTCGGCGTGGAAGCTGGAAGATGAAACAATTGGCGGATTAGAGAAGATGAGGGAATCTTTTCTCTTTCTCCCCTCTTTTATAGAGCCTGTGCTGATAAGTGAGCTTGGGCTAGCTAAATCGGTACTGGGCCACAAGATATGAGTTTCTAAATGGCATGCTCTGTAGAGCCAACTATTGGCTGTGTTAAAATCGCAGTGCAGATGCTATCTACAGAAACCAATTAAATAATAAGATATGCTTCATGAAAGCCTAATTGCTGGACACATGTGTTTAGATATCTGCATTATTTGCCAGGTATTGAGGATACATCCTTATAAGGATTGACAGCTAGTCTCCATTAAAATTGGGGATGCAGGTATCTCTCAAGTACAACTGACCACACATTGGGTTAAAATCCAAGAAGTGGCACTTGGCTTACATGCTTAGCCACCAATTGCTATGAGCAAAAATTATACCAGCTGACATGATGCTGAAGAGTCTACATACCGTGTAGTATACTACTCGGGAAAGATTACAAGGTTAAAGATTTTTGACTTTATGTTTAATTGTTTCACAATTAAGCACAAAGTCGGGGGCTACACCTAATAGGTGCGCCTATTCGGCGCACACTATTCATATTTTTTTATGAAACCCTTCATAGCCTCATAGCCAGCTGATATGAAGCAGGACTCGGGAGAAGAAGCACTCGGACAAAGAGTACTTAGGAGCAATGCACTTGAGAATTCTTCACCGTGGAGGATGAGTGTCGGTGCCATGGGCCCGGGGTACCTCATGAGAAGCTATTGGGCCACTCGGACAGAAGATGGGTCTAAACCTTGTAAGTAGGGATACAATAGGACTCGGCATACATAACCCTGTACGACTGGGAAAGGATATAGTCCTAGTCAGGCACATTGTATTCCTAGAAGGAAATCCCTTGGTTGGAGTCCGACTGGGATTCCTACTTTGTAACCTTGTCCCCCGGTATATAAAGGAAGGCAGGGCGCCCCCTGAGGGCAGGATCACCAAGATCAAAATCATACAACCTCAAAGGCAATACACCACAACTGGACGTAGGGTATTACCTCATCTCAAGGGCCCGAACCAGTATAAATCATCCGTGTTCCTTTGCAATTCATCGAGTTTTAGTCCGACGAGTAGCCCTATATATTTATTGCCGATACAAAACATAGACAGTTGGCGCGCCAGGTAGGGGCTTCATCGAGATCATCTTCATCAAGTCTGATGGATCCAATCAAGAGAGTCGATGGCATCAACTTTTCCTCTGGGGAAACAATCACCTTCGGGAGCCTCGACTTCATCACCGACGAATTCGGCAACCTTACCCTGTCCGACTCGGATTCGATCCGATCAGCTAGGGATCAAGCCGACTCCGTGCCAGTCGGCCCACATAATGCAGCGGCAACCCTCGTCAACTTACTGCGGCAATCTTCAACATGTCCGAGTCTCGGGACAACTCTTTCTTTCAGTGTTCGACTCAGACTCAGCCTTGAGCCGGCCAAGATCGGGCTAAGGAAGAAGGAGATCATCAATCTCCCCATTGGACTCGGCAACGCCGTGGACAACTGCGACCAGCATCAGATGCGGCAGACCTGATCCCCTGGGGTTCAGCTCGGACATGGCCCAGAGCCACTCAAGATTGGATCTAGGGAGGTCAGAGTCGTCATCACCTCCACCAAGATCTCCGAGAGCGACTATGGCGTGACCTTCCGCAGGACATCAACGCGCGGCGCCGTGAATGAGAGGAAGATGAGCAGTGCTGATTGGAAGACGAGAATGAGCGCTTTGGCCTCCACCATGAGCGGTTTCACTGCTGCAGTTAGAGTCGGAGCCCTCATGCTAATGAAGCGTGTCGCCTTCACCCAGGAGCTGCAACAGGTCGATTGGCCGAAAGGTTTTAAGCCAACTGGGATCGAGAAATACGTTGGGAAAACCAATCCTGAGTCCTGGCTCATGGTCTACACTCTGGCAATCTGAGCGGCCGGAGGAGATCACAAAGCCATGGCCAACTACCTTCCAATTGCTCTGGCCAACTCATCCAGGACATGGCTAACAGGGCTTCCGAAGAAGTCGATCAGTTCCTGGGGAGAACTCCGGGAACACTTTATCGCCAACTTTCAAGGAACTTAAGAAAGGCCATGTTCTGAGCACGATCTCTACCAGCTGCACCACCAAAGGAAGAACGAGTCTCTGCGTGAGTTCATCAAGAGGTTTTCCGAGAAGCGAAACTCCATCCCAATGATCAAGGACGAGGTCGTCATCGCCGCGTTCCACAAGGGAGTCAAAGATGCCCCGTTCATTGCTAAGTTCACTCGAAAACCACCTCCTTCGGTCAAGGCTCTTTTCGATATGGCAAATAAGTATGCCAACTTGGCCGAGGCAGTCGCTCAGGCCCTCGATGACAAAAAAGAGCCCCAGCAGAAGGACAACAAGGACAACGACGGGCCCACACAGAATAAATCTGGCAGCCGCAAGCGGAAGTTGGATAACATGGTGGCCACCATGGAGCTCACTCGGTCGCGACCCCCGAGGAATAACGAATACCAAAAACTGATGAACGGGCCATGCCCCTTTCATCCCAAGGGTAAACCCGCGGCCAAGGATTGCTTCATGCTTAAGAAGTTTGCTTCCGAGCAGGCTTCAACATCTGGCGCCGACAAAGACAAGCCAGATTTGGGTGCAGCCGGCGATTACCAAGATCCCTAGGCTGAGCTCAACCACATCTTCGGAGGACCATCTACATATGAGTCCAAGAGGAAGCAGAAGCTTACAGCACGTAAGATCAACTCAGTCTCTACAGCAGACGCCCCTCAATACCTGCGCTGGTCAGAAACGCAAATAACATTCGACCGTGTAGATCATCCCGATCGGGTTACTCATCCAGGGCGCTATCCACTCGTCGTGGACCCGGTCGTCAAGAGCATCAAATTGAAGAAAGTTCTCATAGATGGAGGCAGTGCTCTCAACATCCTATTTGCCAAAACCCTAGACAAGAAGAAGATCCCTCACTCAAAACTACAGCCGAGTACAGCGTCCTTCCACGGGATAATCCCCGGCCTAATCTTCTACTCACTTGACATATAACTCTCCTAGTCACTTTTTGGCACGCGAGATAATTTCTGCACAGAGAGTATTTTGTTTCGAGGGTTGCCAACTCTGTCGATTACACTGGCAATATGATTATAGGCTACTTGTCGGATCAAAACTCAGTGGACTGCAAAGGAACATGGGAGTTATACTGGTTCAGGCCCTCGATGTGAGGTAATACGCTATGTCCATGTTGATTATTCCTTGAGGATGTATGGTGGTTTCTAATGAACTTGCCCTCAGAGACGCCTACCTCCCCTTAAAATTATATACTGGGGGACAGGGTTACAGGTAGGAGTCCTAGCTAGACTATGGCCAAGGAATCTCCTCTAGAGATATAACCTGCCTAAACTAAACTGTATATTCCTTATCGTATAAGCAAAGTCTACCGTGCCCTCTATCATATCTCTAATACAAGGCTAGGCCATCCTCTGTCCGAGTGGCCCATATACTTGTCTTGAGGTACCTGGGGCCATGGCCTCCACAGCAGCTCCTGAGACCTTCATAGTTGAGTCATAGCTAATGCCGATGCTCATCCTCCACGGTGAAGATTGCCCGAGTGCATTGCCCTCGAGTACTCTCGTCCGAGTGCTTCTCTTCCCGAGTCCTGCTTCATGTAGCTAGTACGCGAGCTATGAAGGGCTCCATGTAGATGTATGAATAGTGTGCGCCGAATAGGCGCACCTATTAGCTGTAGCCCCAACTTTGTGCTTAATTGCGTAACAATTAAACATAAAGTCAAAGATCTTTAACCTTGTAGCCTTTCCCGAGTAGTATACTACTAGTATATGAGACTCTTCAGCATCATATTAGCTGAAAATAATTTATAGTCTTTCCCGAGTAGTATGTCACTCGGAAATTTGACTCTTCAGTGTCATATCGCTGGAAAAGGTGTTTAAGTCTTTCCGAGTAAGCGTCCTCACTCGGAAATTAGACTCCTCAGCTTCATGTCAGCTGGAAGAAATATTTATAGTCTTTCCCGAGTAGTGCACAACTCGAAAGTTAGACTCCTCAGCGTCATGTCGGCTGGAAGTATATTTGCTCATGGCAATTATTGGCTAAGCATGTAAGTCGAGTACCACTTTATGAAATTTAATCCATTATTGGTCAGTGTAGTTGAGAGATACCTGTACCCCATTTTTAATGAAACAGCTTGTGATCTTATAAGGATATATCTCCAATACCTGGCGATAATACAATATCTGAACACATGGTTCAGTAGTCAGCTTTCATAAGCATATCTTGAATTACCTCATCGGTTCCCGTTGGTAGCACCAGCACCGTGATTTTAACACAGCCAGCGAGCGGCCCACATTGAGTGGCTACTGTAGAAACTCATATCTTGGGTGGTCCTAGTATCGAATTTGCAGACCCAAGAGCACTTATCGGTATAGGCTCTATAAAGGCGGAGAGAGAGAGAAAGGATTCCCTCATCTTCTCCATTCCACCAATCGCTTCGTCTTCTAGCTTGCTTGCCAAAATTTCGTGCCTCGTGTCACTAGGGTTCCCCATTGTTAGCTCTTCCCCTTCGAGACTCGGGAGATTCCGCTCCTCCGTGTCCATTCCAAACCTCCAATAACATTTTCCCCAAATCTTCTCGTCCTTAACCATGCCGAGGGCTTCAGATATTCCAGAGCATCGGATGAGGTTTGGCCGACTTCAGATTGCGGTCTGTCCAAGCTGAAGCACCTAGAGAGGTTGCTGCGACTACAAAGCTACGATGTCGTCCATTGGCGTCCGGCTGAAGGTGAATCGGTTCCGGAGCCCCAGGCTAGTGAGACTGTTGTTCTCGCCTCCATTTTCAACCGGGGTCTTTCTCTTCCATCTTCCAATTTTCTCCGCCAGCTTCTTGCCTTCTACGACCTGAGTTGGTGAATCTGAATCCCAACTCCATCTTGCAAATTTTCTATATTGCGACTCTTGTGAGTCTTTCCTGGGTGTGAATCCCATTTGAATCTTTTTAGATATTTGTTCCACATCAAGCCCCAACCCTCCAAGAGCAAAATCCAAGTGATTGGGGGGGCGCATCCAGCTGGAGCGAGATGAAGAAAAACTATATCCATATGCCCCTAAATCTTCTCTCAAAAGGCTGGCATAGGAGTGGTTTTATTCGTTCTGACCTTGAACCCTCCTTGCCTCCATTTACTGGTCTACCTTCGGTGGTCTCACCCAACTGGACTTCTGTGCCCAGCTTTGAGGAGATGGGGCAGGTTCACATGCTGGTTAGCAAGATTGATCAACTGAAGAGCGCCGGATTGACGGGTCCATGGGTGGCCAGCACTTCTTTGACCCTTTGGGTTTTGTGTATCAGGCTGCTGAAGTCAAGGAATCACTTCGGTTGGGACTACAAGGGCAGAGGTGATCCCAACAGGGAGTATCCCGACCTGACCGACAAGCACAAGGTGACCGACATCCTGCTGATTACTTGCAGTGGAGGTGGTCAAAACTGAAGACTCAGAGCGTTTTTTGGGCAGCCTTAGCAAGAAGAGCCTTGTCCAAGTAACTCTCGCTGATTTAACTTGTTGTCCATCTGTGATGAATGCCTTGTAGAAGTATGCGCAGGATTGCTCTAAAATGTGTAACATATGTTGTTGAACTGCTTGTAGTCATGTGAGGAGTTTGATGAAGATTCTCAAACTTTTTCAGCTGTGAAGTCGAAGAAAGGCCATTAAGTACTTCTCCGCCTAGCCCGACTCCAAGAAACGGGGAAGAAGCCTATTGTAGACCAGGCAAGAGAAAATCAGCAGCCGAGTGCTGTAGCCAGGAGCCTGAAGATTAAAGACACCTCCAGCATAGCCCCCGGGCCACTGAGTCCAAGGCCGAACTAGCAGCGCCAGGCTCAGCAATATCAGCCCAAGAACATCACCGCCGATCGTCCCAGCACCCCAGTCGGCTGCTCCAGAAACCAGGCCGGCTAAGAGGAAGACGCCACCGCCGACTGCCGCGCCATCAAGCCCGACAGCCAGGAGCCCTCCACTGCCAACGACTGGAACCCCCGAATGGAAGTTCAAAAAATCCAAGAGGTAAACAACTTTAGATCTTCCGTGAATCTTGTTCATCATAGTAGTGTCTTGATGTTTAGCTCATCGCACAGGAAACGGGCCAATATTCGATCTCAAGGAGACCACACTGGCTGCTCCTGTTGTAGAGCCAGCCCTAGCTGAGCCAGCGCCAGCAAGCACATCTGTCGAGCCGGTGACCGCACGAGTCGCTAAGACTGAGGCTGTCTTGACTGCAGGACTGCTAACCGAGCTGACCAAGGGCAGATAGTAGGCCATTGCTCTAGCCCCTGAGTAGATCCTTGAGGCCCTACAGCGCCGGTCGGGAGCTGGACCTTGTCGCATCCGTGTCGTCGTCGTCGTCTTCAAAGGAAGCGGACCTCCCCAGGCTTGAAGCTCCTCCTTACAAGTTCCCGAGAACCTTCCACTGGGTGACTCCCGAGGGAACTACAAAAAGCTATGAGCATGACGAAGTGGCGGCGGAGAGGGAGCTCGAAGTGCTTCTTCGTGCCGCAATTGCCGCGTCCCGGGGGTCAGTATGGTAGCGAGTTCGTGCAATTTGAGTTCCGATGATTCCTTTATTTCGGTATTCTGCTGACTGACTCTGCTTTCTTTGTTTTTTCCCTGAGCAGAAAATTGTAGACCTCTCGAGAGGATGAACAAGGTTCTGACCCAGCTTGTCCCCCAACTCCAGCAATTAGGCCAGCTCCAGACCTCGAAGGCAGAGTTGGAGCGGTCGAGCCAGGAGCGGGAGACTTGACTGAGGGGAGCCGTTGACTAGCTCAGGGATGAGAATTGGGCTCTAACCAAGAAATTGGAAGTGTCTCCATTTTTTTTCTTCCCGACTAAATCCCATGCATATTTCTCCAACTTTGTTGTTTCCTGACTGCCCAGTTGTATCTTGACTGTAATCTCAGGTTCTTGACCATTTTGATGTGCAACCCTCGAAGCTGAGGTGAAGACCCGAACAGAGGGGGAATCCAACTGAAAGACCAAGAAGGCCAAAGCTAACTCGAGAAAGACAAGGCCGAGCTAGAAAGGGCCAAGGTTAAACTCAAGAAGGAAAAGACCGAACTGGAGAAGGCCAAAGCCAAGCTGTGGAGGCCGACTAACGAAAGTAAGTCCTCACTCTGACAAAGACCTTGTCCAATCCTTGATAACTTCGACTGCTATTTTGGGCTGACAAGTTACTTGCCCATGAATCTGAGCAGCGCAAGAGCAATCCCAAACCCAGTTTAGAGCCTTTGCCAGAGGAGATCAAGGTCGTCAAGTAGTCAGGGGAATTCTTGCCGAGTCTGTGAAAGGGCTCCTTAACGTGATGATCCTCATACATGGAAACTAGCTACCAACATGGTCTCCCAGTGCAGGTGCGCCTTAACGAAGCACCGAGTATCTTGAAGAGACTCGGTCTCGATGAGCTTGTTGTCCGGTGTGGGCCCAAACCTGTGCGATGACCAAGTCATCTACCCCAGGGCAGATCTTGAAGGCATCGAGAGGGGTTTGCCGAAGAACGACACCTGAGGAGGCGCTGAGTTGATAACCCAGGCGAGGCCGACTGCAGAGGTGATCACCAGACCTGGGTTAATGTAAGAAACAATCCATCATGCATCAGCGTGTATATAGTTTTGTAAGGTCATGTTAAATATATGTGCAATGCGCCGACCCTTGTGTTTTACTTTGTTATCATTAGCTTACTAGAACTGTGTGATCTACACTGAGTTAGTCTATAGAACTTAATAAATCGTTACCGCAGGCAGAAACTACTCCGAGCAAACATGACAAAGTCGTTGCAGAACTTCATAACTTAAGTAAAACAGGCTTGTATATCCCTATAAGTGACAAAGCACATATAACATGCAGCCCCCGACACTACTCGGTGGAACAAGCGGCGTAGTGAGTTAGAGAAAACTGTACACATGGAAAATATAAACTCGCGTTATAGAAAGGACGTAGCTGTCTATATTCCAGAGTTGCTGACGAGGGCACCATCTTTGGTCTTTCAGTGGTAGGTGGCCTGGCGTGTAACTTTGGCCGATAATGAACGGCTCTTTTCCCATATTGGGAATAATTTATGCCTGTATTTGGTGTTTGGTATTTTCTCAAGACGAGACTCCCACCAAAAAGTCGTGGCCACGGACATTGCGATGGTGGATAACGACGCAGCCTTGAAAGATACTTGCTGACTAGATATTGCGATGTCCTGCTCTTCCAACTGATCAGTTCGACCAATCGGGTATTGTTGATTACGTCTGAGTAAGTCCGAATCGCGGAGGCTAACTCTAACTTGTGGTAACAACATCTCAGGCACCACATCGAACAGAAGAAAGGGATTGCCCTAATTGCTTGACTACCGTGGTGGTGCATGGCCCTGGGTACCTCATGACAACATAGGCCACTCGGAAGAGGATGGCCAGCCTTGGTAATTAGAGATAATAGCTTAGATTCGGCAGACTTTTCGCCCTTGTTGTAGAAAGGAATATCATCCTAGTCGGGTGCGTTATATCTCTAAGGGGAGATTCTAGTGTAATCCGATGGGGACTCCTACCTTGTACCCCTGTTCCCCATAATAATAAGGGGCAGGGGCGCCCATGAGGCAGGTTGACGTTGGTTCACGCAGAAGCACACCACAATTCAAGGATAACACCACAACTGGACGTAGGGTATACTCTACATCGAGGGCCTGAACCAGTATAAACATCCCTTGTGTTTTCCTTTGCAATCCACCGAGTTCCATCGCCGTGGGTAGCCCCATATATTTATGCGGTGTTAAACAGACAGTTGGCGCGCCAGGTGGGATTCGCGCGCAACTCTAACATCTCCCA
>RYFJ01004456.1:0-23620 GCA_003991445.1 Oryza meyeriana var. granulata | reverse complement strand
CGCGAGAGCTGCTCGGCCACCATCAACAGGTCCCAGGTCAACGGTCTGATTCTTGATAGGTGAAGCTCCAGGTCAATCTTCTTGTCTTGATGTTTGACTCTGTCGTCGGTTTGTTCCTTGTCCTGAGCAGAAGCTCGTCGACCGCAACGAGGCGATGACAGAAGATCCTGGTCGAGATGGATCTCCCCACCTCGCGGAATTACAACAGCTGTTGGGGCATTGAAGGCCGAGATGGAGGCGCGTCATCACGATGGAGTGGAGGCCTGGCTGAAGAGCGGCGCTGATGGCTCAGGGCTGAGACATGGGCCTAGCCAAAAGATCAGAGGTAAAATCCTCGAGTAGCAATCTCCCCGACTGGACTGTTGGTGTAATCATCCAGCTACGTCGATCGACGCTTGTGGTGGTCATGACTGCGTGACTGATGCTCTTGGCTACAATTGTGGTGCAGACCTCTCCTCGAAGCGGGGAGGGGAGTCGCAGCTGAAGGAGGCCGAAGAAGCCAAGGCCGAGCTTGAAAGGGTCAAGGCCGACCTGACAAAGGCTGAACACCAGAGCTTGACCGGGAGAAGTCCGAGTTGTTGAGAAGGCCGTCGTCGGAGCTCGGTAAGGAGGGCCGAACTGGAGCAGACGCGTGGCCGGTGGGAGGCCGACTACGAAAGTTAAGTCCTCAACCCGACTGTGATCTCAGCCAATACATTGTCACCCTGTGTGGTAGCCGAACCTGAAAGTTACTTGCCGGCCGATCTGGGCAGGCATGAGAGCCAACGTCCAGGCCCAGTAACGCCGGCTTTCTTAACACGGGAGGAGGATAAGGTCAATCAGGGAGTCACTGGGAGGCCTCGTCGGGTCCGTGAAGGGGCTCACTTGACCTTGTGGTCCCCGCCAGTGGCGGGACCAGCTGTAGCAGAATTCCTCAAATAATGGGTTGCGTCTCGAGGACGCGCCGAGTGCCCTGAAAAGGTACTCAGACGAGGCGGGTTGCCGCTGGCAATGGCCCAGACCCTAGCAATGACCAAGTCCATCTAAACCCGAGGCGGACATTGAGGTCCATCGGGGAGGGATTTTCCGAGGAGACGACGCCCGAGGAAGCGCGCTAAGAAAAAACGGAGCGATCTCACAGGTCGAAGCCCGACTGCTGAAGTGCGATTACCCGAGACCTGGGTCTGTAAAGGCAATATATTTTGTAGTCGGTGTACTTACACCATGCTTTCATATACGATCATGTGTGAATATATGTGTCGTGCCGCCACCCCCCCCCCAACTATTATTCGGTTGTCATTAGCTTTACCCGACCATGTAGCATGCACTTCGAGTTAGTTCGATAGACTTGATAAAAATCGTTCGAGGAAGATGCTATACTCGGGCGACCGCATCAGTCGTCTGGAAAGGCTTCATAACCGAGGTGAGATAAGGCTTGTATGTTATTGACAGAACACGAATATATACATGCAGGCCCCCGACTCACTACTCATTGGAACAAGCGGCGTAGTGAGTCAGGAAAAACTGTACACATGGAAAAAGTCAAACTCAGGTATAGAAAGGACGTAGCTGTTCTATATTCCATGAGTTGGTGATGAGGACGCCGTCTTTGGTCTTCAGTCGGTAGGCGCCTGCCGCGTGACCTCGGCTAGAATAATGAACGGCCCTTCCCAGATGGGGGATAGTTTATGCCTGTCCTTTGGTGGTTTGTATCTTCCTTAGAACGAGATCCCCGACCAAATACAGGCGCGGCCACGGACATTGCGATTGTGGTAGCGACGCAGGCCTGAAGATACCTTGCCGACTGGATTGTTGCGGCGTCTCTTGCTTCTTCCAGGCTGATCTAAAATTCGATCAAGTCGGGTGTTGTTGGAATCGTTCTTCGGAGTAAGCCCGGACTCGCGGAGAGCCAAACTGTATCTCGGTTAGCATGGCCTCAGTACCGTAGACCAGGAAAAGAAAGGGGATTGCCCTGTTGCCGACTAATCGTGGTTCTGAGAGACAGAGAACGGATGGTAGCTTCTTGTACCACCGACCGCATAATGGTTGTAGTCGGTCGTATATTCCTGGCCTTGATGCCTTGTTAAGACCATGCCGTTGGCTCGCTCAACCTTTGGATGCCGTGCGTTGCTCCGCGGGTGTGCCACAGACGCATAGCAGATCTATAGAATTGATGTCCGAGTCGTCGCAGAAATCTTGGAATAGGCCTGCCGCGACTGAGTGCCGTTGTCGGCTTTATGATGCGGTTAGGGACCCAAACCGGTATAGTATACTCAAGATGAAGTCCTTTGCTCGTGCCGCTGTGATTGTTGCGACAGGTTTAGCCTCAATCCACTTGGTGAATTTATCCACTGCGACGAATAAATGTGTGAACCCCTCCTGGAGCTTTCTTGAATGGCCGACCATGTCGAGCCCCCATACTGCGAATGGCCAAGAGATAGGGATAGTCTGGAGTTCCTGGGCGGGAAGATTTGTCTGATCTTGCGAAGAACTGGCAACCCTCCGCACTATGCGAACGATATCTTTGGCGTCTGTGACTGCGGTGGGCCAGAAGAATCCCTGCCGGTAAGCTTTTCCGACTAACGTCCTGGATGCAGCGTGGTTGCCACATATGCCGAGTGGATTGAATGCAGGGATCTGCTTGCCTTCTCGGTGGTGACACAGCGCATGAGGACACCGGTTATGCGCTCCTTCGGTACAAGGTCTTCTCCGACTAGCAGGAAGCTTTTGTTCGAGCGCTTGATTTGCTCGGCTTGATTGCGATCTTCTGGGAGTTGTCAGTCATCAGGTCCAGGAGGAATTTTGAGAACAGGACCCCTCCAGTTCTTGACATATGTGCAGCACTTCGTCGGTGTCGGGGTAAGGCTCGCCTCCCGACTGCTCTTGTGCCGGTTTCTTCTTGACTGATGGCTCCATAAGTTGCTCGACGAAGATTCGCAGTCGGAACCGCTTCTCGCTTGGATCCCATGTTTGCCAGCTCATCGGCCGCGTCGTTGTATTGACGCAGGACGTGTGTGATTTCCAGCCCGTCGAACTTGTTTTCCAAACTTGCGGACCTCCTGACAGTATGCGCCCATTTTGTGTCGTCGGACAGGGGTCGCAGTCTTTCATGACTTGGTTGACCACGAGTTGGGAGTCTCCGCGCACAACAGTCGACGTAACAATGCCGAGTGATATGGCGATGCGGAGCCCGTGAACAAGAGCCTCGTACTCGGCGACGTTGTGGGAAGCCGGGAAGTGGATTTGTAGTACGTACTTCAACTTTTCGCCAGTGGGGGATGTCAGTATGACACAGCCCCGGCACCGCCGATCCGTAAGGAACCGTCGAAGTACATTGTCCAGTACTCTAGCTTTGTTGTTGGTGTTGGGAGTTTGAACTTCTGTCCACTCGCCGGAAACGAAGTCGGCTAGAGCTTGAGATTTGATAGCTGTCCATGGCTGAAAGGTGATGTCAAACGCCATCAGCTCGAGTGCCCATTTTAGGCGATCCGGCCGGTGGCCTCGCGATTATGAAGGACATCCCCGAGTGGAAACGCTGTGACCACCGTGACTTGATGTGCTTGAAAGTAGTGCACCAGCTTTCGGACTGTGATGAGTAGGCGTATAGCAGCTTCTGGACCTGCGGGTATCTTGTTTTGGAGTCGGCAAGGACCTCGCTGACAAAATAGATTGGCCGTTGTATTTTTTGAAGATGACCCTGTTCGGGGATCGCTCCACTACCAGCACCGTGCTGACTACCTGTGTTGTTGCCAGCCAGATTAAAGCATTAGTGGTTCCTGGGGCAGGGGTGACGCCAGCACGCACGGGGGGTGATGTGAGGAATTCTTTGAAGTTCTTCGAAGGCTCGCTGGCTTCCGGGGTCCATTGAAAGGTGTCGCTTTTTTGAGGAGCTTGAAGAAAGGCATGCCCCGTTCGCCCAGTCGGGAGATAAACGGCTGAGTGCCGCCATGCAGCCTGTCAGCTTCTGGACGTCTTTAAGGTTGGTTGGGGGCGCATGTTCTTGATGGCGTTGGACTTTCTCCGGGTTAGCCTCGATGCCGCGGTGCGAGACGATGAAGCCGAGTAACTTCCCAGACGGCACTCCGAAGGCGCACTTGTCCGGGTTCAATTTCATCTTGAATTCTTTGAAGGTTTTGGAAGGTTTCTTCCAAGTCGGCAATGAGGTCTTTTCTGGACTTTGGACTTGATCACCACATCATCGACGTAGGCTTCCACGTTGCGCCGATCTGAGTGTGCAGACACCGCTGAATAGCCCTTTGGTGGTTGCGCCCGCGTTTTTTCAAACCGAACGGCATTGTGATATAGCAATACGCTCCAAACGGCGTGATGAAAGATGTTTTTAAACAGTCTTGTTCCCTCAAGCTAATTTGATGATATCCCGAGTAACAGTCGAGAAAACTGAGTACGGTTCGCACCCCGCCGTGGAGTCAACCACTGATCTATCCTGGGAAGACCAAATGGGTCCCTTGGGGCACGCTTTGTTGAGGTCGGTGTAGTCGACGCACATGCGCCATTTACCATTTTTCTTCCGGACCAGGACTGGGGTTGGCCAGCCAGTCCGGGTGGTAGACTTCCTTGATGAAGCCGGCTGCGAGGAGCTTGGTGATTTCCTCCCGGATAGGGCATCCTTGCGGTCTTGAGCGAAGCGCCGCAGCCGTTTGTTTGACCGGCTTGGCGTCTGGCTTTACGTGTAGGGCATGCTCGATCACCTCCCTTGGTACGCCCGGCATGTCGGACGGTTTCCACGCGAAGATATCTTTGTTGGCTTGGAGGAAGGTGACGAGCGCGTCTTCCTATTTGGGGTCGAGTCCGGTCCCGACTAAGGCAGTCTTGGAGGGGTCGGAAGGGTCTAGGGGATCTTCTTCGTGTCAGAGTCCGCTGAAATTCCGACTTCGCTGCTTTTTTTCGCCGGAACTGGATCTTGATCGACTTCAGATGTAGCGGCTTGCCGGATGCTGTCGCGCCCGACTGCCGCTTCTTGTGTTTGAGCCAGCTCGCAGCTCTCCTTGTCGCAGGTGAAGGCTTGCTTAGCGTCGCTGCGGAGGGAGAGGACTCTGCTGGCCCGGGCATCTTCAGCACCAATGTATGTGTAGTGCGGTATCGCCATTGAATTTGGCGAGGGCCGGTCGTCCGAGTATCGCGTGATACGCGGTCTCGAAGTCGGCGACCTCGAAGGAGATGTTTTCTGTGCGGAAGTTGTCCCGCGTGCCGAAGGTCACCGGCAAGGTTATCTGCCCGAGTGGGGTTGATGACAAGCCGGGGATTATCCCATGGAAGGGCGCGGTGCTAGGCCGTAGTTCTGAACGAGGAATTCTCATCTCGTCCAAAGTCTTGGCGAACAGGATGTTGAGCGCACTGCCTCCGTCGATGAGGGTTTTCTTCAGCCTAATATTTTTGACGACCGGATCTAGGATGAGTGGGTATCGTCCCGGGTGGGAGACCCGATCTGGGTGATCCGCGCGGTTGAAGGTGATAGCCATTTCTGACCAGCGCAGGTATTGGGGGGTATCCATTGTGGAGACCGCGTTAATATCCCGCGCTGATAGCTTCTGCTTGCGCTTGGATTCGTACGCGAGTGGCCCCCCGAAGATGTGGTTGAGTTCGGCTTGGGGGTCCTGGAAGTCATCAGCCGGACCCGAGTCTGGCTTGTCCTTGTCCTTGTCAGCGCCAGATGATGAAGCCTGCTCGGAGGCAAACTTCTTGAGCATGTGGCAGTCTTTGGCCGCGTGCCGGCCCTTGGGGTGAAAGGGGCAAGGCCCGCTCATTGACTTTCTGGTAGTCGTTGTTCCGCTGGGCCGCGACCGACTGCGCTCCATGTTAGCCACCTCGTTGTCTGACTTCCGCTTGCGGCTGCCAGGCTTGTTCTGAGGCGGCTCGTTGTCCGGCTTTTGCCCTGTTGTCGTTTTTGTCGGGGCTCCTTCTTCTCGTCGAAGGCCTTTGCGACGGCTTCAGCTGAAGTCGGCGTATTTGTTGGCCATGTCGAAAGAGAGTCCGGACAGTGGATGGTGGCTTCCGAGTGAACTTCGCGATGAGCGGGGGCGTTTTACTCCCTTGCGCGAAGGCGGCGATGACGACCTCGTCTTTGATGTTTGGGATTTTGATTGCGCTTCTCGGAAAACTTTTGATGAATTCCCGTAGAGACTCGTTCTTTTTCTGATGCAGTTGGTAGAGGTCGTGCTCGGAAGCCGGTCTCCTCGTAGGTCCCCTGGAAGTTAGCGATGAACCGCCTCCTGAGTTGTCCCCAGGAACCGATCGACCGCCTTGGGAGGCCTGTCAGCCATGTCCTCGCGAGTCGGATAACGCGACTGGGAGGTAGTTAGCCATGGCTCTGTTGTCGCCCCCAGCAGCTTGAACTGCTAGGACGTAAACGGTGAGCCAGGACTCTGAGTTGGTCTTGCCGTCGTACTTTTCAATTCCGGTAGGCTTAAAGCCGACTGGCCATCGGACGTCCTGTAACTCCCGAGTAAAGGCTGGAATGCCTTCATTATCGTGAGGACTTGGGCTTCGGTTTTGGCGGTGTAGCCGCTCGTAATGGAGACCGAAGCGCTCGTGTTCATCCTCCAGCCGGCGGCGTTCGTCTTCTTCGCGTTCTTCGCGCCGGGCCCTTAGGGTGTGGCGAAGATCGCGTTGTAACCGCAATCGGAGGTCTTGATTGGGTCGGCGTCGTATTGGTGACGCCGCGGTTGTCGTAGTTGGTATTGCTGAGTGTTGTTTGGCGGGATTCTTCATGCTGCCGGGTGGAGCCGGCTGCCCGTCGTCGTGCTGATGCAGATGACTCCGCCGCTGGAGAGCCCGTTCGACGGGTCGGTATGTGAGTGTTGCCTGACTGTTCTTGCTGCTGGCAGGCGGCAGCAGTAATCATCGCCTTGATCTTGGCGGTGGTTGGTGTGGCCTGATGGTCCGGCCCAAACTGGAGCGTGTCCAGCAGAGTTGCGGCGGCCACGACGTTCTGTTGTGGCGTGACGAAGACATCGTGGTCGCCGACTTTGGTTTGGAGGATCTGCTGCTGGGCGGCTCGCCCAGCTTGTCGAAGCCCGTCATTGCGAGCTTGTCGGTTGCCTCCTCTTGTTGTTGTATTCGGCGCGCCTCCTCATGCTGCTCCTCCTGCAGTCGGCGCACCTCGGAAGGTGGCGTTGAAGCATGAAGATCTCGCGGGAGAGGAGGAAGCTTGCAAGGTGGAGTCCGAGTTGATGCTCGAACCACCATCCGACTTAGTGTCGGACTCCGAGTAGTTTATCGGAGTTAGGACGACCTCCGACCCTCCTAGATCCAATCTGAAACGGTTTGTGACCGTGTCCAAACTGAATCGCTGAGGTTGGGTCTGCTGCGCGGGTTTGTAGATGCACAGCATCACCGAATCCGTACGGGAGACGGGCGATCTCTCCCCCTCTCGGCCTAACCCGCGCTGGCTCAAGGCCTAGTGCGAGCCGGACGTCGAAGGAGAGAGTTGTCCCGATGTCCGGCGATGTGAGGACTGTCGTAGTAGGTCGTCGAAGGAGATGGCGACGTCCCTGACTGGCGCAACGCGGCTAGTTCCTCGGCTGGCAAGATCGGATCTGCCTCAGCCAAAGAAAGGTTGCCGAGTTGATCGGCGACGAAATCAAGGCTCCCGAAGTGATGGCGTCTCCGTTGGAGAAACTTGTCGCCCTTGACTCCGTTGATGGGATCCATCGAATCTGTTGATGAAGAACTCGCCGGTCCCTACCTGGCGCGCCAACTGTCGATGCTTTGGAACGGCAATAATACTATGGGGGTACTCGGCGACCTGGAATTCGGTGGATTGCAGAGGAACACGAGGGAATTATACTGGTTCAGGCCCTCAATGTGAGGTAATACCCTACGTCCAGTTGAGGTGTTATTCCTCTGAGGTGGATTTGTGATCAATGATCTGGGTGTGCCCTCATGGGGCGCCCTGCCTCCCTTTATATACTAGGGGACAGGGGTACATGGTAAGGATCCCAGTCGGATACGACCAAGGGATTTCCTTATTAGAGATAGAATCCTATCCGACTAAGGCTATGTTTCCTTATTGTACAAGGCACAGCCTGCCGGGTGCTGTCTTATCTCTAATTACATGATCTGGCCCATCCTCTATCCGAGTGGCCCATGTGCTTGTAGTGAGGTACCCGGGGCCCATGGCTCCCACAGATATGCTAAATGGGTAGAATTTATTGAGTCGTTTCCATATATCATTAAGCATAAGAAAGGCCAAGACAATGTGATTGCTGATGCTTTATCTAGGCGCTATACTATGTTATCTCAACTTGATCATAAAATTTTTGGATTCGAGACAATAAAAGAATTTGTGGAGGCCATAGGCCCCGGGTACCTCATGACAAGCATATGGGCCACCCGGATAGAGGATGGGCCTAGCCTTGTAATTAGAGATATAGTAGAACCCGACAGACTTTGCCTCATACGATAAGGAATATACAGTCCTAGTCAGGTTAATTATTGAAGGAGTACGTGTAGGCTACGATAGCAGAAAACAAAACTTTTCTATTGAGCCCATATTCAAGTCACATTCGAATAAGTGTTCCAACCTATTAAGCGAGCGACCCTGTAGGTTCATGTATATTTTATCATGACCCGGAAACGCTTTTCTGGTCACTCTATTAATAGCGGCCTCTTACAAGGCATATTAGCCCCAAAATATATGTAAAGATCATATCAGCTGAACCTGTAATGTCCTTATGTACAAATCCCTTTGCCTCATGATATCGATTGAGCTCAAGGCGAGACTTGTGTCATCCTTTTAATAGCTCAATTACTCTCTCGTTCCTATGATGGATTACAAACTTGTGATTAACATCTCAATCACCCTAGCATGGCCATGCACTTTCATAATCCATTACATCGAGGGGTCCAGAGATATCTCTCCCATAAGGAGGGGCAAATTCTATCTTGATCATTCACATCCCACTACATGTTTCATAGCAAACCTAAAGACTACTTTTATGACTACCCAGTTATGGAGTAGTGTTTAGTAGTCTCAAAATAAGCTACTACGTATGTTGAAAACCATGATGATCTCAAGTCTAAGGACTCTATATAAATACTACTTGAGACTAACTGATGACACATGAAATCTCTGCAGTATCTCATGGTGGGTCTATCCAACATATGGTCACTAACATATGTCCATATTATCGATTTGGTATCTCCATACCATGATCCATGAGACATGATCATCAATCAATACATATGCTGATGTTAGAATCATATTTGTTCCTCATATGATATATGATCAGGGATCATTTAGAAATAGCAACATTTGACATTAAGAGTCTCATGAATAAGTCACGTACTCATTGATCAATAATCATAATGTCTATTTCAATGAACAAATCAATACATTATAAACATAGCATGTCATATATATAACATCTCTATATTACCTCTAGGGCATATCACTAACAATTATATCTCTAAGAGGAGATCTTTTAGCCGTAATCCGGCTGGGACTCTTATCTTGTACCCCTGTCCTCCAGTATATAAGGGGAGGTAGGGCGTCCCATGAGGGCAGGAAAACCACAAACCCTCAAAGGAATAACACCACAACTGGACGTAGGGTATTACCTTACATCGAGGGCCTGAACCAGTACAAACTCCTCGTGTCTCTTTGCAATCCACCAAGTTTCGATCCAACGAGTAGCCCTATAATCATATTGCCGGTGTAAAACATCAACAGTTGCACACCAGGTAGGGGCTTCGGCGAGATCTACATCTACAAGCTCGATGGATCTAGCAACCAGAGTCAAAGACGGCAAATTCTCTCCTGGAGACATAATAACTTTCGGAAGCCTCAACTTCGTCGCCGACCAGATCGGCAATCTCACCATCTACAAGCTCGATGGATCCAGCAACCGGAGTCGAAGGCGGCAAATTCTCCCCTGGAGACACAATAACTTTCGGAAGCCTCGACTTCGTCACCGACCAGATTGGCAATCTCACTTTGGCCGATGCAGATCTGATCCAACCGGCCAAGGAACCAGCCGACTCCACGTCAGTCGGCTCACAAGACGCTGCAACCGCCCTCATCGATTTGCTGTGGCGATCTACCACCTATCTGGGTCTCAGGACAACTCTCTCCTTCGGCGTCCGACTCGCGCTCAGCCTCAAGCCGGCCCGGGTTGGGCTAGAAAGGGGAGGGATCGTCAATCTCCCATGTAGACTCGGCGACGCCGTGGATCTACATCCCACGCGGCAGACCCGATCCCCTATGCTTTAGTTTGGACATGGCCTAGAGCTGTTCCAGATTGGATCTAGGGAGGTCGGAGTCGTCCTTACTCCGATTAACTACTCGGATTCCGACTCCAAGTCGAACACCAGTTCGAACACCAGTTCGGACACCAGTCTGGCGAGTTTCCTTCTGCCCTGAGAAATCTTTATGGCTTCAACCCCGCCACCGGAGGTGCGCCAAGTATAACAGGAGCAGGAAGAGGAGGCCCGCCGACTACGGCAATAGGAGGAGGCCAAACACGAGGCTCGCAACGATGAGCTACGCAGGGCTGGGTGAACCGCTCAGCAACAGATCCTCTAGACTAGAGTCAGCGACCACAACGTCTTCGTCACACCACAACAGAACGTTGTGGCTGCTGCAACCCTGCTGGACACGCTCTAGCTCGGGCCTGATCATTAGGCCACCCCGACTATAGCAAAGATCAAGGCAATGATTACAGCTGCTACATGTCAGCAGCACCAGCAGTCGGGCAAAACACTTATACCAACCAACCGGTCGGGTTCTCCAGCGGCAATCTCGTCTGTGTCAGCACGACGCCGGGTGGCCGGCTCAAGTCAACTGCACGAGGAGTCACGGCAAACGTCACTTGGCCACCCTAACAACAACAACCGGCGGTGTCCCCAGTACGATCGCCGTGACAATCAAGATCTCCGAGGACGTCTGCAACGCGATCTCGGCCACAACATCAACACTCGGCGCCGCGATCGCGAGGAGGATGAGCACCGTCGACTAGAGGACGAACACGAGCGGTTCAACTATCACGGTTGGAGCCGGAGCCCTCACCAAGATGAAGGCGTACCAGCCTTCACCTAGGAGCTACAGGACGTCGACTGGCCGTTAGGCTTCAAGCATACGGGGATCAAAAAATACGACGGCAAGACTAACCCCGTGTCCTGGCTCACCGTATATACTCTAGCGATTCGAGTTGCCGGAGGTGACCACAAAGCCATGGCTAACTACCTCCCGGTTGCCCTGGACGACTCAGCGAGAACATGGCTAACAGGGCTCCCGAGGCGGTCAATCGGTTCCTGGGGAGAACTCAGGGAGCAGTTCATCGCTAATTTCCAGGGGACCTACGAGAGGCCGTCTTTTGAGCATGATCTCTATCAGCTGCACCAGAGGAAGAATGAGTCTCTGCATGAATTCATCAAGAGGTTTTCTGAAAAGCACAACTCGATCCCAATGATCAAGGACGAGGTCGTCACCGCCACCTTCCGCAAGGGAGTCAAGGACGCCCCGTTTATCGCAAAATTTACTCGGAAGCCTCTAGCCACTGTCAGGGCTCTCTTCGACATGGCGAATAAATACACCGACTCGGCCTAGACGGTCGCAGAGGCCCTCGACAAGAAGAAAGAGTCCCGGCAGAAAGACCAAAAGGCTAAAGCCGACAATGAGCCATCACACAAGAAACCCGGCAGCCGCAAGCGGAAATCGGACAATGAGGTGGCCAACATGGAGTGGACCTGGTGACGACCCCCAAGGAACAACGAGTACCAGAAGGTTATGAACGAGCCTTGCCCCTTCTACCCCAAGGGTAAACACGCGGCCAAGGACTGCTTCATGCTCAAAAAGTTTGCTTCTGAGCAGACTTCATCATCTGGCGCCGACAAGGACAAAGACAAGCCAGATTCAGGACCGGCCGACGATTTTCAAGATCCCCAGGCCGAGCTCAACCATATCTTCAGAGGGCCATTTGCGTATGAGTGGAAGCATAAGCTAACAGCACGCGACGTCAACGTGGTCTCTACAGAAGATGCTCCCCAGTACTTGCATTGGTCAGAGATGTCCATCACATTCAACCGCGCAGATCATCCAGATCGGGTTTCACACCTAGGACACTACCCACTCGTCCTGGACCTAGTCGTCAAAAACATAAAGTTGAAGAAGGTTCTCATAGACGGAGGTAGCGCGCTCAATATCCTCTTCGCCAAGATCCTGGATGAGATAAAGATCCCTCGTTCAGAATTGTGGCCGAGTACTGCGCCCTTCCACGGGATAATTCTCGGCCTATCTTCAACACCCCTCGGGCAGATAACCATGCCGGTCACCTTCGGCACACGGGATAACTTCTGCACAGAAAACATCTGCTTTGAGATCGCCGACTTCGAGACTGTGTACCGTACGATACTCGAACGACCGGCGCTCGCCAAATTCATGGCGATACCGCACTATACCTACATGGTGCTTAAGATGCCCGGGCCAGCCGGGGTCCTCTCCCTTCGCAGCGATGTCAAGCAAGCCTTTACCTGCGACAAGGAGAGCTATGAGTTGGCTCAATCTCAAGAGGCGGCAGTCGGACGCAACAGCATTCGGCAAGCTGTCACAACTGAAGTCGAGGATGACTAAGTTCCGGTGAAAAAAGAAGCAAAGTCAGGAATTTCAGCGGACTCTGATACGAAGAAGATCCCCTTGGACCCTTCCGACCCATCTAAGACTGCTCTAGTTGGGACCGGACTCGACCCCAAATAGGAAGACGCGCTCGTCACCTTCCTTCAAGCCAACAAGGATATCTCCGCATGGAAACCGTCCGACATGCCGGGTGTACCAAGGGAGGTGATCGAGCACGCCCTCAATGTCAAGACATACGCCAAGCCAGTCAAGTAACGGCTACGGCGCTTTGCACAGGACCAGAAAGATGCTATTCGGGAGGAGATAACCAAGCTCATTGCAGCCGGGTTCATCAAAGAGGTCTACCACCCGGACTAGCTGGCAAACCTAGTTCTGGTCCGGAAGAAAAAGGGTAAATGGTGCATGTGCGTCGACTACACTAATCTAAACAAGGCGTGCCCCAAGGATCCATTTGGTCTACCGAGAAAAGATCAAGTGGTAGATTCAATCGCGGGGTGCGAACTTCTCAGCTTTCTCGACTGCTACTCGGGATACCACCAAATCAGCCTGAAGGAGGAGGACTGCCTAAAGATGTCTTTCATCACGCCGTTTGGCACATACTGCTACATCACCATGCCGTTCGGTTTGAAAAATACTGAAGCAACATATCAACGAGCAATTCAGCAGTGTCTTCACACTCAGATCGGGCACAACGTGGAGGCCTACATCGATGACGTGGTGATCAAGACCAAGTCCAAAGAAGACCTCATCACTGACCTGGAAGAAACCTTCCACAATCGTTGAAGATTCAAGATGAAGTTGAACCCGAAAAAGTGCGCCTTCGGTGTGCCATCCAGAAAGCTACTCGGCTTCATCGTATCGCATCACGGCATCGAGGCCAACCCGGAGAAAGTCAATGCAATCATGAACATGGCACCTCCGACTAACCAGAAGGACGTCCAGAAGCTGACAGGCTGCATGGCGGCACTCAGCCGGTTTATCTCCCCACTAGGTGAACGGGGCATGCCCTTTTTCAAGCTATTGAAGAAAGCAGACAATTTCCAATAGACTCCCGAAGCCTAGCAAGCCTTCGAAAACTTCAAGAAATTTCTCACATCACCACTAGTGTTGGCATCGCCTATGCCCCAAGAACCATTAATGTTGTATCTGGTGGCAACCACTCAGGTAGTCAGCACGGTGCTGGTGGTCGAGCGATCCGAACCGGGTCACATACAAAAAGTTCAACGGCCAGTCTACTTTATCAGCGAGGTCCTTGCCGACTCCAAAATAAGATATCCGCAGGTCCAAAAGCTGCTATATGGCCTATTCATCACTGTCCGGAAGCTGGTGCACTATTTTCAATCGCATCAAGTCACGGTGGTCACATCGTATCTACTCTGGGACGTCCTGCATAACCGCGAGGCTACCGGGCGAATCGCTAAATGGGCACTCGAGTTGATGGCGTTCGACATCACCTTTCAGTCACGGACAGCAATCAAATCATAAGCTCTAGCCGACTTCGTGGCCAAGTGGACAGAAGTTCAGATGCCTACATCAACAGCGAAGCTAGAGTACTGGACAATGTACTTCGACGGTTCTCTATGGATCGGCGGCGCCGGGGCCGGCGTCGTACTGATGTCCCCCACCAGTGAAAAACTCAAGTACGTTCTCCAGATCCACTTCCCAGCTTCCCACAACGTCGCCGAGTACAAGGCACTCATCCACGGGCTCTGCATTGCTATATCACTCGGCATCCGCCAACTGGTTGTGCGAGGAGACTCTCAACTCATGGTAAACCAAGTCATGAAAGACTAGACATGTCTCGACGACACCATGGTGGCATACTGTCAGGAGGTCCGCAAACTGAAAAACAAGTTCGACGGGCCGGAGATAACACATGTCCTACAACAATACAATGATGCTGCAGATGAAATGGCAAACATGGGATCCAAGCGAGAAGTGGTCCCGACAGGGATCTTTGTCGAGCAACTTATGGAGCCGTCAGTCAAGAAGAAACCAGTGCCAGAGTAGTCGGGAGGCGAACCTACCCCAGCAACAGACGAAGTACTGAACATATGTCAAGATTGGCGGACTCCTGTTCTCAAATTCCTCCTGGACAATGAACTCCCAGAAGATCGCAGTCAAGCCGAACAAATCAAACGTCAAAGCAAGAGTTTCCTAGTCGTCGGAGAAGACCTGTACCAAAGAAGTGCATCCGGTGTCCTCATGCGCTGCGTCACAACCGAGGAGGGCAAGCGGATTCTACAATCGATCCACTCAGGCATATGTGGCAACCATGCCGCATCTAGGACGTTAGTCGGAAAGGCTTACCGGCAGGGATTTTTTTAGCCAACAGCAGTAACAGATGCCAAAGACATTGTTCGCACATGCGAGGGTTGTCAGTTCTACGCAAGACAAACAAATCTCCCAGCCCAAGAACTCCAAACAATACCAATCTGTTGGCCCTTTGCAGTATGGGGGCTTGACATGGTCGGGCCTTTCAAGAAAGCGCCAGAAGGTTTCACACACTTGTTCGTCACAGTGGATAAATTCACGAAGTGGATTGAAGCAAAACCTGTTGCTACCATAACAGTGGCACAAGCAAAGAACTTCATCATGAGTATACTATACCGATTTGGGTTCCTAATCGCATCATAACGGACAACGGCACTCCGTTCATGGGCGGCGTCTTTCAAGATTTCTGTGACGACTTCGGCATCAAGATCTGTTATGCATCTGTGGCACACCTGCAGAGCAATGGGCAGGTTGAGCGTGCCAATGGCATGGTCTTACAAGATATCAAGGCCAGGATATTTGACCAACTACAACCATACGCGGGCCGGTGGGTACAAGAACTCCTATCTATTCTTTGGTCTCTAAGAACCACGGTTAGTCGGGCAACGGGGCAATCCCCTTTCTTTCTAGTCTACGGTGCTGAGGCTGTGCTACCAACCGAGTTAGAGTTCGGCTCTCCACAAGTTCGGGCTTACTCAGAAGGCATCTCAAACAATACCCGATTGGTTGAACTAGGTCAGTTGGAAGAAGCGAGGGATATCGCAACAATCCAGTCGGTAAGGTATCTTCAAGGCCTGCGTCGCTACCACAATCGCAATGTCCGTGGCCGCGCCTTTTTGGTCGGAGATCTCGTCTTGACAAAAATACAAACCACCAAAGACAGGCATAAACTATCCCCAATATGGGAAGGGTCGTTCATTATAGTTGAGGTTACACGGCCAGCGCCTACCGACTGAAGGCCGAAGACGGTGCCCTCATCAGCAACTTGTAACGCCCCGGTTTCCGGGTTGTTAAAAACTATTTTGGTAAAACCCTAATTTCAAAATTTTTGGCTCTTTGTGTGTGCTTAAGGATTAAGTGCCATAGATCTCAGATCATAGCCTTCCTTGAAACCCTAAAAACCTCAATCCCAATCCCCCCCAAATTCCAAGACTCGAATTTTGTAATTCGAATGTCTCTCTCTCAATCCCTTGGAAAATTCAAAATCAAATACCTTCCAAAAATTCTCTATACTCGGATTCGAATTTTGCAATTCGAAGCCCTCCGTTTAAATCGCCTGATTTTGTTCCTCTCGAAAAACCCTAATTTCCATCGAGAACTCTCTTCCCAAAATTGGCCTCAAATCCCAAGAATTAAATTCAAACCCTAATCTCCCCTCGAGATCTTTCTTCCTGTAATTCTTCTCTCAGAAGTTTCCCAAAAGTCCCAGAAGTTCAAACCCTAAAATCAAAATCAAATCCGAGTTTCAAGCTCCAAATTATCCCTTCCAAAAAACTCCCTCTAGATCCCTCTCTCATATATGCATATGTATATATATGTATAAATATATGTGTATATGTATATTTGAGACCCTCTTCCAAATTCCTTTGATCCAATTCCTGAGAAAACCAAACATCAAGTTTCCAAATTATACCCTTTCAATTCTCCAAAAAATCCCTATCCAATTCTTCCTTTTATATATATATATATATTCAAATCCGAACAAATATTCCAATTTCGGCAGTACAGGCCCTCCCTAAAAATCTCAGGGATTTTGTGATCCAAAATTATAAAATTTTGGATTTGAAATCCTTTTTCCAAAATCCTCCAAAAACCCAAAATAAATCCCTGGGAGATTAGTAAACTCCACTGTTCCATCGGGCCTCCTCACTCTCGGCCCACTCGGCCACCTCTCCCTCCCGCGCCGACATCCAGGCCCCACCGGCCAGGAACACTGCTCGCCTCCTCACGCAAACGCCCGTGCGCGCGACACGCGCCCCGGCCTCGAGCCCCGCCCAACAGCGCCCCCATCCGCCGACACCGTCGCCCGACCAGTGGCCCCCAGCGGTCAGCGACGTCGTCCTCCTCGCGTTGTCTTCTTCCTCGGCCTCTCTCCACTCTCGGTCTCTCTGTTTCTCTCTCCCCCTCTCGATTCTTCTCAGTTTCTCCCGACCTCTCTCTCTGCCCTCTCTCTGTCCCGCGCCGAACCGGCCTGTCGCGCGGCGCTCCATCATCACCTCGAGCCCGGAGTCGCCGCCCTCGCCGTTCCCCCTCGGCGCCGAGGCTCGGAGGTCGACAGACGCGCTAGCTCACCCCGTTCCGTCACTTCGCCGCCCCCTCTCGCCCCGTCCCCTCTGTCTCCCTCCTCCATCTCTCGCGGCCGCAGTGCTCAGCGGCACCGCGCCCCGTCAATCCGCCGCACCTTATCCCGTGAGACTCCACCGCGCCTCTGTCCTCTGTCGCGACGCATCGCGCCGCGCCTATAAATCCCAGCCCCACCGTGCCATTGCCCCGCAAAAAACCCGAGCCTTCTCTCTCCGCCGCCGCCGAAGCTTCTCTGGTCCGCCCAAATCCAACCATTCCCGAGCCCAATCGACCGAACCAACCTTACTGCCGAGTTGCCGAGTTCCCCAGTGTCTCGCGGCCCCTCCTGTGCCCTCAATTTCCTCCGAGCACCGTCCTAGGGCAAACGCCCAATTCTGGTCGCCGGCGCCCCGCCATGGTCACCGCCGCAGATTCTCCTTGCTAACGAAGGTAAAGGCCGAATGCTCCCTTTCTCCACCTTTCTCTCGTCACATCGCACTCAACCGACCCCTCCCCGACCCCCTCCGCTGCTCCCTGGTCACCGGCGACGACCGCACATCGCCGCCGCCCTCTGGCTGCCGTCGCCCGCCGCCCGTCGGCCGCCATCCAAGAAATCCGAACCGGTCATCCTCTTCATCATTTTCTCCTCGTCCCATTCCCGTAGCTTGCTCCTCCTCTCTCGCCGCCGGCCGCCGCATCCTCTCCGGCCGCCGTGCGCCGTCGATCCCTCTGTCCGGCCGTCTCCTGTAGCCCATCCGGCACTCCCCTTCCTCTATCGGTCTCTGATAGGTGGGCCATGCCCTCCCTCTCTCTGAGACTTATCAGTGGGCCCATAAATGCACAGTGATCCCATTCAATTAACCCATTCCTCTCACTTACATGCAGACCCCACCATTATAGTGCATAGTACACTCTCTTCTAAAATCCCTCACTGTCAAGTAGGCCCCCAGAACAGGCTCCATCTCTATTTTTGGTCTCTGACATGTGGGCTATAAACAATGAAGCACAGTGGCCCTCCTCTCCTCTCACTGCATGTAGGCTCCTCTTTTTCCTCTCCTCTCTATGTCAATGACATGTGGGCCATCTCCTCAATTGCTCTCTCTCAGCCACTGACCTAGGCCCCACCTGTCAGCTCTATTCCTCAAATAATCCTTTTTCCGGAAATTCAAATAATTCCTTTTCAATTCCAAAAAAACCCCTAAAGTTTCTAAAATCCATATCTTTTCAACCGTAACTTCATTTGAGCCCGTTCAAGTCTCTAAATTTTTCTAAAAATGAGATCCACCTTATGGCACTCTTAGTTATTAATAATAGTATTTTATTTCTAGGGTTTTGTGTGTTTTTCTCTCGTTTCGCACGTAGTCGACGCTTCGGAAATTCGTCGGACATCGGATTTTCACGAAGTTGAAGACGAAGTCTGAGGCAAGTCACTCCTTGACCATATTGCTCCTAAATTTAAAATGTTTTGATTGCAAAATTGCATTGCTAGTGTGCACGATAAATTGATCGGCCTCAGTTTGCATGTCGAACCGACGGACCTGCCCGGTAGTTGCATAAACCCTATAGGTCTTTGTTACCCTATTTCTTGTCGCTCCATCTCGTGTTACCTCGGTTACCGTGCTCTCTGAGCATGGATTCCAATGGTTCTACCCACAACACATTTGTTTGTCGATTTAGGAAAATAAGGGTTTCTAAAGATTTAAAAACCCGACATGCGATGTTGGCTAAATTTGCGAAACAAAATTTATTTGCGAAAATCCGCGGTGCAAAGTGATCGCCTGTGTGGTGGCATTTCGTATTCGCATGTAAGGACTGATTCCTTGGGGAATTCCATCCGAGCATCTCACAGTGCGACCACACGGGTGGTATGGGACACCCCTGGCCAAGTATTAGTAGACCAGGTTGGCTTGGGTCGTCTTTGGACGTAGAGTCGCCGGGGTGGCAATATGAGATGCACCCGCGGGATCCTGAGTACGAGGAGTCTGGGACTCGCTCGCTACTTGGTCTGGGACCCGTCCAGTTGGCTTCAGGCAATCCTGGAGACACTTCGGAAAGGCCTTGTCGCGAACCTCCCCACTTGGCCAGTGTGGGAGTAGGCTCTCATCGTGTGGGTAAAGCGTGCAACCTTTGCAAAGGTATACTAAACTGTTCGAACAGCCGTGTCCACGGTTATGGGCAATGTGAGGTGATTCCTCTAGCGTAGATTTGTTTGCCAAGGTTTGCGAAAGTGATTTGTGGTCGTTACCAGAATCGGTATTAGTGGCTGATGGATGACCTGTGTGGTCTGAAAGGGGCTTTGTGACCTGGGATGTCGATGCATCATAAATTAGGCTTCCCAGTGGAAGCGTATAAGTTTGGAGTTGAAATTAAAGAATGGCTTGAGGAGCATCGGATAATATATAATGAGTTATGAATGGCTGAGGAGCGCTGGATGAGCATGAGATGATGTCCTGGATAGGATGAAAGTAAAAGATGAGAATACGTCCTGGTGTGGACGATTGAAAATAAGTAATAGATGAAGTATACAGTGGAGCTGCTTGAGGCAGATCCACTGACCGTGTCGTGAATCGACAGGCGGTAGAAGAACCACTGAGATCAATAAATCTGAATCGTACCGTCGAGTTGTTGCAGCAATTCGCGGACAGGATCGGGCGAGAGCTCCTTCAGTACCTTGAGACAACCCACACTTAGGTTTTTTTTTTTAAATATTTTCAAATGAAAAGGTTTGTGAATAACAGCCTATCTTTGATAGCCTGCATGTTTCACATATTGTGACATGTGAGTACGTAAGTACTAATCATTTTTTTCTCCCCTCCTTCAGGAAGAGTGAAGATTGAAGTGAAGATTAGGGTTTCTTTCCTAGTCCCAAACCGTTGCTTGTGGATTGGGTTCTCGCTGCGCTGTCGTTCTGTTGCTGTGGTTCTGTTTGCCGGTTGCTGCTCAGGGCTTACCTGAAGTCGCAACTTATAAGGTATAATACATATATGTATCTATTTAGTTATTTGCTGTGGTACATCTCGGTTGACCGCGGGTACCAGCTTGGTTTCCTGGGACTGGTACCGGCATCGTGGTTCCGTGGGAGTTGGTTCACGCCAATCTCCTGTGGGGCGCTTCCTCTCCGGTGTCGCCTTAGGTGATACCGGGAAGGAGGCGTTACACAAGTCATGGAATATAGACAACTACGTCTTTCTATACCTAAGTTTTATACTTTCCCATGTGTACAGTTTTTCTCTGACTAACTACGCCGTTTGTTCCAACTGAGTAGTGAGTCAGAGGCTGCATGTATTATATGTGCTTTGTCAATAATATACGAGCCTGTTTTACTTAAGTTATGAAGTTTTGCAACAACTTTATTATGTCTGCCCGAGTACAGCTTTCTGCGGTGAACAATTTTATTAAGTTCCTATAGACTAACCTCGGCGTAGACCATATAGCTGTAAAGCTAATGATATAAGTCAGAACTCAAGGCTTGGCGGCATTGCACATATATTTACACATGTCCTTACAAAAATTTATATACACCGACTGCATGATGGATTGTTCTTACATACCTAGGTCTCGGGTGATCATCTCTGCAGTCGGCCTTGCCCAGGTTATCAGCTCCAGCGCCTCCTCAGGTGTCATCTCTTCGGTGAATCCCTCTCCGATGGCTTCAAGATCTGCCCTGGGGTAGATCGACTTTGTCATCGCCAGGGTTTGGGCCACGCCGATAATAACATGCTCATCCGAGTACCTCTTTAGGATACTCGGTGCTTCATTAAGGCGAGCTTGCACCTGAGAGACTGTATTGGAGCTGGTTCCCACATAATGAGGATCCATCACGTCAAGGAGCCCTTTCACGGACTCGGCAAGGATTTCCCATGACTCTTTGATGACTTTTATCTCCTCTGCAAAAGCTTGAAACTAGATTTGGGCATTGACTCCAGCAGTACCGGGTTTATCGACAAGTAAACTTGTTAGGCAAAATTGCAGACAGAGTAATAGATTGGTTAAGGTCATTGTCAGAGCGGAGACTTACTTTCGTAGTCGGCCTCCCACTTGGCTTTGGCCTTCTTCAGTTTAACCTTCTCTTTCTCGAGCTTGGCGTTGGCCTTCTTCAAGTCGGCCTTGTCTTTCTCGAGCTCAGCTTTGGCCTTCTCGGCCTCCTTCAGCTTGGTTCCCCCCTCTGTTCGGGTCTTCAACTTAGCTTCGAGGGCTACACATCAGAATGGTCAAATACCCGAGATTACAGTCAGGACACAACTGGGCAGTCGGGAAACAACCAAGTTGGAGAAATATGCATGGGATTTAGTCTGGGAAACAGATACGGGAGACTTACTTCCAATCTTCTTGGCTAAAGCCCAGTTCTCATCCCTGAGCTGGTTAACCGCTCCCCTCAGCCAAGTCTCCTTCTCCTGGCTAGACCGCTCCAAGTTGGCCTTCGAGGCCTGGAGCTGGCCCAATTGCTAGAGTTGAGGGGCAAGCTGGGTTAGGACCTCATTCATCTTCTCTAAGCGGACGACAATCTTCTGCTTGGAGTAAAATAGAGCAAAGCAGAGTCAAGCATCGGAATACTCATACAAGGAAGACTGACAAGAACTCAGCATGATAAAAATCGTACCTGGTCCCCCCGGGACGCGGCGATTGCGGCGCGAAGCAAGGCCTCGCGCTCCCTCTCTGTTGCCACGGCGTCATGTTCATAACTCTTCGCTGCTCTGTCGGGAGCCACCCAGTGGAACGTCCTGGGCAACATACGGGGAGGAGCTTCAAGCCGGGGGAGGTCCGCTTCTTCTGAAGATGACGACGACAAGGACGGCGATGGGGTCCTGGCCCCCAACTCGGTGGCTGCTAGGGCCTTAGGGGCATGCTCAGGGGCTGGAGCAACAGCTTCAACATCAGCCCCTTGGTTGGCCAGTGTCGGCGGCTCTGCAGTCGGGACGACCTCAGTTTCTACAATTGAGACGATCGCCGGTTCAGCAGACATGCTCGCTGGTGCTGGTTCGGCTGGTGTCGGCTCAATAGCAGGACAGCCGGTGTGGTCTCCTTGAGATCAATATTGGCTCGTTTCCTACACGAGGAGCTAAGTATCAACACACTACAATGCTAGATAGGACTTCCGGAAGACTTGAAGTCGCAAACCTCTTGGAGAATTTGAGCCTGCACCCGGGGGCTCCTGATGTCGGCGGTGGACTGCTTGCGCTATCGGGCTAGATGGGTGGCGGTCGGCGGCGGCGTTTTCGTCCTGGTTGGCCGTTCCTGGCGCAGCGCCTGGGGTGCTCGGGTACTTGGTGGTGCCATCCTTGGGCTCGATGTTGCTGAGCCGGGCAGCACTTGACCCGACCTTGTACTCGGCGGCGCTCTTCTTGGGCTCGATGTTGCTGAGCCTGACTACGCTGGTCCCAGTCTGGGACTCGGCGGCCTGGGAGCTATGCTGGCAGTGTCTCTAATCTTCAGACTCCTAGTTGCGGCACTCGGCCTGAGGATTTTCCTTTGCCTGGTCTTCAACAGGCCTCTTCCCCGCTCTCTTGGAGTCGAGCTGGGCAACAGAGGGACTTAATGGCCTTTTCTTCTTCGACTTCATGGCCGACAAAGTTCGGGAGTCTTCATCGAACTCTTTACTTGACTGCAAGCAGTTCGACAACATATGTTATACATTGCGAAGCAATCCTGGGCATATATCTACAAGCATTCATCACAGATGGATAACCAGTTAATATAGCGAGAGTTACCTTTGGGCACGGCCTCTTTCGGCTATAAGCCACCAAAGACTGCTCTGTGTCTTCAGTTTCGACCGCCCCGCTGGTAAAGAAATCCAACAGGACGTTGGTCACCTTGTGCTTGTCCATCAGGTCGGGATATTCCCGGCTAGGATCGCCTCTGCCCTTGTAGTCCCAGCTAAAGTGACACCTCAACTTTAGCGGCCTGATACACCGAGTCAAGAAACGTCTAGCCACCCATGGACCAGTCAGCCCGGCGCTCTTCAGCTTGTCAATCTTTTCAATCAATATATGGACTTGGCCCATTTTTTCAAAGTTGGGCACAGATGACCAGTTGGGCACAACTGTTGGAGGCAAACCCATAAAACGGGGGAGGCTTGGTTCAAGATCGGAACAGTAAAACCATTTCTTATGCTAGCCTTTGAGAGAAGATTTCAAGGGAACATTGATATAAATCCTCTTCATCTCACTCCTGAGCTGGATACCGGCCCCCCCAATCACTTGGACCTTGCTCTTAGAGGGCTGGGGTTTTGATGTGAACAGATTCTGAACAGATTCAAATGGGGTCCATACGAACCAAGAAACACTCACAAAGGGTCACAATATAGAAATTTTGCAAGATCGAGTTGGGGATTCAGATTCACCAACTCGAGTTCATAGAAGGCAAGAAGTTGGCCGAAGAAACTCGGAAGATGGAAAGTAGAAAGACCCCGGATTTTTTTTGAAAAAAGAAGGCGAAAACAATGGTCTCACCAGCCAGGGGCTCCAGAACCGATTCACCTTCAGCGGATGCCAA
>RYFJ01001669.1:0-102746 GCA_003991445.1 Oryza meyeriana var. granulata | reverse complement strand
CCTCTGTCACCTCTTTATTGCCTTGTAACTTACAGGCCATCCAATAAAGCACAATAAGTATTTCGCTGCCAATCCCCAGAAATGATAACAACAATTTTCCACAATCCAGATGCAATATACCTTCTTTTTATGACTTCAGCTCGCCCAATTGTTTATCTAAAACCATACTCCAAGCCTTGCACAGTCAATAGCGCTAAAGGTTAATTTAATATCGGCATATCCCTCTCAACATGGATATGAAAGGTTCAACTTTGGCTATACATTGTGCAGCATGGTCTCTTCCTTCACATATTTAGCCTTCCTTTTGGGAACAAACAACCCTCGAGTTACTAATTTCTTTGTCCTCTACAGAAGAATAGAAAAGAAAGTGTAGTTGCTCCGCTTTACTCTCTTATGAGATAGCTGACTTTGTTAAACTCTATCTCATCACTTTCCACAATTATATATCTCTCCATTATAACATTTAATCAAGAGGACCACTTCCTTTGGAGAGAATGACTAAACTCGGTCTAAAACAATCTCTGCAGCATGGGAAGGTTTGCAAACCAAAGAAAAAGGGGGCTTGAGGATATTATTTGAGAGTGCAGAACAAGCACTACTGTTGAAATATTTGCACAAATTTTATAACAAAGAGGTTGCTATCCCTTGGATTAAATCTCATTTGCAGTACTTACTATGTTGCATTATCCATAATTCTAGGCCCTGATGATCCTTTTGGTGGAAAAATATAATCCCAATATAAAGTTTATTCAGGAAAATTGCAAAGCCAGATATAGAACATGCCATTCTATCTTAATATGGAGGATTTGTGGAATGATAAGGTGCGATCTTAGCATATCCAAGGCTATTTTTTATGCTAGACATAAAACTGATGCTATTTTTAGCATCTTTAGAGACAAGTGATGACCAATTCTTCCCTGCCCCCTTTCTCGGCAAGCTTACGATAAGTATAATTTATTGCTGCCAAGATATAGCTTGTCATCCTGACACAATTGGCATGGCAATAGTCTAGACATATATTGGAAAAAATTCTAAAATACACTGCATAATTTTTTTATAAGCTGATTTCTAGACTTTTAACTCTCCCAATCACTTTGGCTTAGATCTGGAAGAGCAAAGCATATATGAAGATTAAGGATGTTTTAGTTTGAGAACGAAGGAGGGATGAGTTTAGATCCATTCCTGTTTTTTGAATGGATGGTTCTAATTTTTGTTTGGTTGAAGAATATGAGCCATGTTTTTTGTTTGGTTGGAGGAATAGAAGGATGGAATGATCCTATCACCTGTTTGTAGGAAGGATGATGCTGGGATGGACAGGATGCGCGCCAGAACGCTCGATCTCTACCCTGCGGTGCTGCCTCCCTGCGTCGTCGTCCGTCGCCAGAGCTCCCTTGCGCCGTCCCGTCGCCGGCCTGTGCCGTCGCCGGGCCTGCCTGCCGCCGCCACCCCGCTCCCTGCTCCCTGCGCTGTCGCCGCGTCGACGCGCCCGATGGGGTTTGCTCGGTCCGGCCGTTTTGCCGGATCGCTGCAACCCGAATATCAGGGAATATTCCCCACTGGTCCATCCCATCCTCTCTAATTCACAAACCAAACACCCATAAAAATAGGATGAACCCAACCCAATCCATAAAATCCTTGTAAACTAAAAAACACCCTAAAGTGTTTGCATGGTTTCTCTTTATGAACAGGTTTAACACTAGAATTTAATTGACAGAAAAAATGAGCAAACCTCAAATGTGTCATTATCTTGTCCTCTTGGCAACAGAGGCCTTCGTGAAACTAGAGATCATTTGTTTTTCTCTGCTCTTTCAGTACAGATTGTTGGGTGGCAATTGGGTTTTATTGGAATACCAAGCTAGAGTTTTATCAGATGATCCAAATACAGAGAAATGGTTTTGGTTCTTTCTGCTTCGTGGAGGTCTTTCTAGGTACAGCATGGAATATCTGAAAATAAAGGAACAACTTAATCTTTCACAATGTTACACTCTCTGTCTTATCTTGGAAGAGAGCTGTCAAGGAGTAGCAAGTCTACATTTACTTAGGATTAGAGTTATTGATAGACTTTTTCTTCAACCGTGGATTAATGCTCTGTAATTATAGATGATGTACATAAACTCTAAAAATTAATATAGCGTAGGGCCTCCCCTACTGTTTTTGGTCAATATATATATATATATAATCTATCCGGTATATTGATCGATCCACTGTGTCGAACCTTCACTATCCCTACAATGACCGCAATGAGCCAATGAAGACGATGCATATGCAGTTGTCTCTTGCATTGGGTTACTTAATTAGCTACTTAATTGAACTCTTGCATTTCTCATATATAATCATATTCAAATTATAGCTGAATGCAACACGCTTGTTATCTACTAGTATATACTCCTATATATAATAACTAGCATAATATCCGTGCGTTGCAACGAAAAAACTCTTTAGATGTCCAAAAATTATCATACTCTAATGTTAAAAGAAACCATATATAATTGAGATTACTATGCAGTACCAACAACTTAATTACCATACGAGGTCATTGATATCTATATCATAAAGCTATTCAAACAAGCAAGTCGAGCAGCTTCCTGCAATTGACGATCTCGAATTGAGCAAGCATATGGAACAACTCTTCGTTACTTATCCTTAATTTTAATTGTACAATTCTCGAGATGTCATATACTTATACATATACTTTTATAAGGACTTGTAGCAACAGGTTTTTCAACAAATTAAAAAAGGATGTTGGCCACATATTGACAAGCATTAGTAAGAATTATATGTTGTAATTTTCTTAGAAAAACATTGAAGATAGAGTACAATAAATAGGAACCAAAACCGTCGATTTGTCCATGTACAAGATTAAAAATAATTGATCTATTTAATCCTTTGGATAAACGCATGCATCTCATTGTCTTTGAAAGAAAAACTGAAAATGCTGAAAAAACTAAGTTTGTTTGATGCGTGTCAATCTAATATACGATGCGTGTAGATTCAACATCTTGTCACTGCTGTTGCTTGATGCCTTGATGGTTCGCCATGAGCAAGCTGAACCGGCGGACGGCACACCATGCGGATGCGAACGCGCGCCGGCGGAATGAAATCGGACCCGGGCCGGCGTGGGCCTGATCAAGATCTCTTGTGGGCCGATTGACGATCGCTTGTGGGCTGATCGCTGGTGCGCGTAGGCTTGACGCGGACGAGCGTGCCGAGGGACGCACGACGGACACGGAAAGCATATGACGGACGAAGAATTATGACGAATCAATTTTTATAATAGTTATTATAGATATAGATATAGTGGCATGTGACTACTGACTAACAAAAATTAATCGAGTTCTTTAATCGTGATTTGTTACATGATCAATGCAAAGGGGCTCAAAATACTCCCAAGGCCACTAAGCACGTTGCATGCTGCATACACAACATTAGCACGTTAGTACTTACAGCACCTCTAGGTAGTTCATGGCGAGGCCGCACGCCGTGGTGGTGCCCTACCCGGGCTCCGGCAACATCAACCCGGCGCTGCAGCTCGGCGGCGTCTACGTCACCTTCGTCAACACCGAGCACAACCACCGCCGCGCGCTGGCCGCCGTGCGCGGCCTCGAGGGGTTCCGGTTCGAGACCATCCCGGACGGCCTCCTCGACGCGGACCACTACGACCTCGGCCTGTCCGTGGCCACCAGCCACCGGTGCGCCGCGCCGCTGCGGGAGCTCGTGGCGCGGCTTGACGACGGTGGCGCGCCGCCGGTGACGTGCATGGTGTTCACGGCGCTGATGAGCTTCGCGCTGGACGTGGCGCGGGAGCTGGGCCTGCCTACCATGGTGCTCTGGGGCGGCAGCGCGGCGTCGCTGATGACGCACATGAGGATCAGGGAGATCGGGGAGAGAGGCTACATCCCACTCAAAGGTAACAACAGCAGATGATTATTAAATTGATGCCTAATGTTAGAGATAATAGATAGTCAGGACACATGAAAATAAATAGTTGGTTCCGAAAATTTTCCTCTATGTTTTTAACTTTATATGTCCAGATCTGCTAATAAACCCCTGGGTATAGAGCAAGAAAATTATCTACTAAAACCCTGAGCATGGGATTTGTGCTAAATCATCTCACTTTGCTTTGTGTCATGTCTAATACTAATCTCTAGTCGTTTAAATGGTTTCATTCGATATTTGCAAAAGTTTATCCCACTTCGTATATAGTATTTACAATTTAATACGAGTATATAGTAAGTTTGGTTTTTCCTTTTATCGGTGTACACAATATAATTGTATTCCTTGACGTATAGAATAGGCATCCGTGAACAAACGAATTTGTAGGAATTTCATACCAAGGAATTATTAAGAACTAAATGTTTTTACAGTACTGGTACAGAAAACATTTTTGCATGTAGCTGGTAACTCATTTATAATAACATTTACACAACTACCTATAGTCCAGCGGCAGTGGCGGCTCTAGGAATTTTTTGTTGGGTGGTCCTTCTTGACATGCCAAACTTCCATAACATAACAAACTCAATATACATATGTAAAATTAAGTCAAAATACGATATAAATATAGCAATAGTATCTCATAGTATCGCAAATTGCTTAAAATCAGCATTTAGGTTCGAATTTGCAAAAGTTACAACATAGATAAGTTAAATACTATCACTATAATTTGAGGCAAAGACAGGAAGTTATACCTTTGAGGCTTCGAGAAATTGAGAGCTTGGGGAAGCCGCAGGCTGTCGAGGCCGAGGAGGCTGGCACCGAGCCGCCGAGGGGACGACGGGTCGACGATGCGTGATGTGGAAGTCGGGACGGCGACGCGTCGCCGGTGGCCGCGCTGCTGGCCGCGCCCTCGCCCGTGCACCAATGCACCCTGCCCAGCTGGCGCTCTGGGTGGCACTGGATGGGGAGCCGGACGCCGGCGTCGATGCTCCCTTCTCCTTGCGGGCACGGGCGCGTGCGGCTGTGGGAGTCGGGAGGCGGCGGTGCACGAGCAGCGCCGACTAGCGGGCACGAGTGGGCGGTGCGCGACCGGCGGGCATGGCGGCGCGGTGCGCGATGGCTGTGGGAGTCGGGAGGCAGCGGCGGCACGGGCGCGCATGACCGGCGGGCACAGGCGGCATGGCTGTGGGAGTCGGGAGGCGGCGGCGCCGTTCTGGTTTCTACTTCTCTGCTGCTTCCCTTCCTTCCAAGACTTAATATGCTACAATATTGGGCTGTTCAGTTAGTGGGCCGGTTTTTTGGGGTAGGGTACTTCTGGACTAAATTCTAGGTGGTCCAAGGCCCACCCGGACCACCCTCTAGAACTGCCCCTGGTCCAGGGCCTATAGAAATCAGTGATCTATAACCTGAGGCATCGTTTGATTCGGCTTATAGGCTTAGCTACTACTACGGTTTTGTGAGCACGCTTCTCAACTATTAAACGGTATATTTTTAAAAAAAACCTTTCTCTAAAGAGGTTTTTTTTAAATCAAATTATTTTTTAAGTTTATAATAGTTAATACTTAATTAATCATACGTCAATGATCTATATCGTTTCACGTTGAACATCCTTCTGAGCAATGATCTCCTATAAGCGAGTATAGTAAGGTTGACTTCAATTGAGACAAAAATGTCACTGGTCAGCTCCTTAGCGTAACAATTAATATCACTTTCTTATTACCTAAGAGATTAGATAAGGGAAGAAGGCAGGCCAATGCTTATAGATTCGGAGATCATACTTCTAACGCTTTGTCTAAGTCAGTCCTACGATCCCTTCTGACTGAGACATCTATCCTGCCTATCTGAGTCGCAGAATGAAGGGCTCTTCGGCTCAGCCTATAAACTGTTTTGAATGGTGTCTAAGGCAGCCTCAACATCTCACATTTGGTTGGAAATTTGGCCCACTTGTGAAAAGAAAAACTTAGAGCCTACGAAAATCATTTTTTAAGTAGCGTTAACCCCTGCATTCTTAACTTCATATAGATAACGATTCTTTTTAGAAGAAGAAGAAATATAGCTAACATTTGCGAGGCTAATTGCAAGTCAATTTCGTCTGGTAAATATATATATGCACTGCAGCAGCCAGCTGGAAGTCTGGAACAGAAAAAGCCTAATCCATTAACCGAGGAGGCATCTCACAAACATGAAACATTATCACTAACGCACTGCACGTGATCATCTTGACTGGTCGCCTAGATAAACCGGACGCGCATTATCACTAGGCTCGCTTCGTGAGATTGGAAACAAGCATTGTTCATTTATAACTATGACTTGTACAAGTCAACCAAGTAGTTTTATTTTTTTACACCAAATAGGCATATTAATTAAAATATGATTAAATTTAAGTAATAATGGTACACTTCAATAAGAATGGAAGAGAAAGAAAGAATCCACAGTTAACAAGACAACTAGTGCCATGAACCACGGTTCTAGCAACATCAACTTGCATTGGTGCGTATAATGTTCTATATTATATGGGAACGTCTCCTATGCATACAGGTTTTTTCATATATGCACCGTACACATCAACTAACAAATATTACTGAAAATTTTAAACAAATTAATACATGTACTTTTAATAGTACTATACATATGTAAGTCTCGTCTACAATTCATTATATATAGATAGTAACAAAAAGATAAAATTCTGACAGATTTATACTCTTGAAATTGTTAGTTTTTTTTGTTATGCCTAAATTATAATGAATTCGAAGATAAGACTATATACGTAGGTGTAATACTACATGTATAATTTTTTCTAGAATTTTTAATGATATTTATTAGTTAGTGTACACGATATATGCAAAAAAGCTCACACACACACACATATATACACACACACACACATATATATATATATATATATATATATATATATATATATATATATGTGTGTGTGTATATGTGTGTGTGTGTGTGTATCATGGGCCAAAACACTGCCGGTCATGTGTCTCGGCCTTTACCAGCAGATGGTTGATACCGAGGCCCATCCAAACAAGCCGAACTGAATCACTCATCCCCATGTTGCAGATGAGAGCATGTTGACCAATGGCCACCTCAACACGACGCTCATCGACTGGATCTCCGGCATGCAGCCGATCAGCCTCGGCGATATCTCCAGTTTCGTCCGCACCACCGACCCCGACGACTTCGGCCTCCGCTTCAACGAGACGGAGGCCAACAACTGCACCAAGGCTGGCGCCCTCGTCATCAACACCTTCGACAACCTCAAGGCCGACGTCCTCGGCGCCCTCCGCGTCGAGTACCCACGCATCTACACCGTCGGCCCATTAGGCATCTTACTCAACGACGCCGCCGATGGCACCACTGTTAGCAATAATCTCGACCGTGGTACGTTTCCGGTCGAGACGCATATGTGTGTGTGTGGGGGCTGTTAGTTAAGCCTTGCACTGTAGTTAGTTCGGATCTCATGTCATGGGCGGACGCGTCGTGAGGCCGTAGAGAGAATGGCTCGTGTATGCGTCTGTACGATGGTTTGTGGGCGACGTCACAGACATGTACGCGTCTGTACGATGGTTCGTGGGCGACGTCACGGACGTGGGATGGACGCGTCGTGGGCGTGACGTGCGTACGCTGTGCACTTGTAAATTCGCTATAAAAGGAGGAAAGAACAGAAAATGCTGTGCAGTTTTGGGGCAGCACCAAACTCTTTGTCTAGCGTGCTCTTGTGTGCGTTTGCTCCCGGCCGGAGGTTCTGGCTGACTACGGGCGAGGGTGCGAGCGCGGACGCAGGCGCAAGCGAGAGCCCGGGCGCGGGCTAGTTCCCGGGAGAGGACCCGAACACAGTCCCGGGCGCGGGCGAGTTCCCGGGCAAAGGGCCCGGATATGGTCCGGGCACTAACAAGTGGTATCAAAGCAAGGTACGAAGATGTCCGGCACCCCGCAGAAGCCTGGCGTCACGGCGGAGCGTGTCGTCCCCAACACTAGCGCAGTTGAGCTACCGCTGCTGACCAAGACCAACTATCATGAGTGGTCATTGGTCATGCAGGTAAGCCTAGAGGCGTTGGAGCTCTAGGATGCTGTGGAGGCCGTCAGCGTCGAGCGCGCCAAGGATCGGCGGGCGCTGGCCACCATCTTGCGCGCGGTGCTGCCGGAGATGAAGGCCGGGCTCGCCGTGAAGAAGTCGGCGAAAGAAGCGTGGGAGGCGGTGAGGAAGATGAGGGTCGGCGATGATCGCGTGAAGTCCGCGAACCTGCAACGTCTCTTGAAGGAGTTCGAGAACGTCGCGTTCCACAACGGGGAGTCCGTCGACGACTTCGCGATGCGCATCAACAGGCTTGTCGCCAACCTGCGCGAGCTTGGCAAGGCGATGGAGGACAGCCGCGTGGTGAAGAAGATCCTGCGCGTGGTCCCGAAGAAGCTGAAGTAGGTCGCGGTGGCGATCGAGATGCTTATGGACCTCAACACCATGTCCGTGGAGGAGCTCGTCAGACGGCTGCGCGTAGCGGAGGAGCCTCGCGATGTCGATGAGGAGACAGGGGGTGCTGGGCGTCTGCTGCTCACTGAGGAGCAGTGGGAAGCTTGCCGGCGCAACGACAAGGAGCATGGCGGCGAAGCGAGGCGCGGCGAAAATGTGCGGCACGGAGACGGCGACAACAAGGCAGTGGCAGCCACGCCGACGACGACGGCGGCAGTAGCACGTGCTCGGGTGGTTGCAGGCGTTCTGGGAGCCGCCACCGAGGACGGTGCTTCAACTGCGGCGAGCGGGATCACATCGCCAGGGACTGCCTCCAGCCGAGGAAGGAGAAGGCGTTGCTCGTCGACGCCGACGACGAGCCGACGATGTTGTGATGGCAGAACGAGCCATGTCGTAATTAGGGGGAGACTGTTAGCAATAATCCCGACCGTGGTGCGTTCTCGGTCGAGACGCATGCGTGCGTGTGTGTGTGGGCTATTAGTTAAGCCTTGCACTGTAGTTAGTTAGGATCTCACGTCACGGATGGACGCGTCGTGAGGCCGTAGAGAGAATGGCTCGCGTATGCGTCTGTACGATGGTTCGTGGGCGACGTCACGGACATGTACGCGTCTGTACGATGGTTCGTGGGCGACGTCACGGACGTGGGATGGACGCGTCGTGGGCGCGACGTGCGGACCCTGTGTACTTGTAAATTCGCTATAAAAGGAGAAGGAAAGAACAGAAAATGCTGTACAGTTTTGGGACAGCACCAAACTCTCTGTCTAGCGTGCTCTTGTGTGCGTTTGCTCCCGGCCGGAGGTTCTAGCTGACTACGGGCGGGGGCCCGAGCGTGGATGCAGGCACAGGCGAGAGCCCGGGCGCGGGCGAGTTCCCGGGAGAGGGCCCGGACATGGTCCCGGGCGCGGACGAGTTCCCGGAAGAGGGCCCGGATATGGTTCCGGGCGCGGGGAACTAGGGCCCGGACACGGTCCCGGGCGCTAACAACCACTGCCGGCGCCGGGCTGAGCCTGTGGAAGCAAGACACCGAGTGCCTCGCATGGCTGGACGTGCAGCAGCCGGGCTCCGTCGTGTACGTCAACTTCGGCAGCCTCACGGTGCTGACGGCGGAGCAGCTCGCCGAGTTCGCGTGGGGCCTCGCGGCGACGGCCCGCCCGTTCCTGTGGGTCATCAGGGAGAACCTCGTCCCCGGCGGCGGTGGTCCGGCAGCGCTGCCGGCGGAGTTCGCCGCGGCGACGGAGGGCCGGCGGTGCGTGGCGACGTGGTGCCCGCAGGAGCGTGTGCTGAGCCACCGCGCCGTGGGATGCTTCGTGACGCACAACGGGTGGAACTCGACGTGCGAGGGCGTCGCCGCCGGCGTGCCGATGGTTTGCTGGCCGGGGTTCGCCGACCAGTACACCAACTGCAAGTATGCCTGCGAGGCGTGGGGCGTCGGCGGCCGGCTCGACGCCGAAGTGAGGCGGGAGCAGGTCGCCGGCCACGTCAAGCTGGCGATGGAGTCCGAGGAGATGCGGCGAAGCTCGGCGAGGTGGAAGGCGAAGGCGGAGGAGGCGGCGCGCCCCGGCGGATCGTCGTACGAGAACCTGCAGAGCATGGTGGAAGCTATCAATTCTTTCGGCTCTGATCAAGTCTGAATTCTGAAGCCCGAAGACATATTGTCAGTTCAGTCAAAACTTCTTGGAAATGGGAGCTTTTGTTCAGAAGCAATATAATCAAGCGAGTGATCTACTTCAGTTCATGAATAACAATGTTTCTAATAAGAGGATTAATTTCTTCTTCTATATTTAAGCTGAAAATAAAATGAGCAGGACTACTTCTACTCTCATACTCGTAATATTCTGGTTCTGCGATCAACTTTCTTGGTCTGAGAAAAGAAAACGACTAGACAAGGAAGTGAAAAATAAAAGATCGTGAGTTTTTGCAGCCAACATCAGAACTTGCAAGGCACAGCTGCTAAGTAAACAGTAATGTTTTGATTATATATTTAACAACACGCGATCAGGATCCATTGTCGTCTAGTCCGGTTAGGATACCTGGCTTTCACCCAGGCGACCCGGGTTCAAATCCCGGCAATGGAACAATTATTTTTTTTTCAAATTAAAAGCACCAAATAACCTTCTGCTTTGATGGCTTGTTCGTGCTGTTCCTATTTTTCCATTTATTTGAATATGATCACCGATCAACAACAATGTAGTGACGTTTTTTTTTTGTTGCTGTCCAAGCATTGCAGCCTTCATTTCGAACGAGGGCGTACGTGCCTACCCTCCAATTTCTTATATATCATCAAAATAGTTAAAAAAATAAAAAAAATTAACAAGATAGATTTATATGTAGTGTATTATTTCACAGACATGTAAATTCAAATTTAATTTTTACAAATTGTAGAAAAAAATTATAACTGTTAATATATGCATATAACTCAGAGCTTAATTTATTATTTTTGTTACAACTTGTTAGATTAAATTTAAACTTATATCACATATTAACATATCTTATTAAATTTTTTATAGCTATTTAGATAACATGGCCCTTGAAAGTTTAAAATCTATTTCCAGTACCAAGTCCAAGCATTTCGAGCAAGCCGTCCTCTTTTATATTTCTGGATGAGTTTCAGATTTTCCTTGTTCAGGTCTGCACTGCAGAATGCAGATCGGCCTTGGACTGCGATGAGTTTATGACTGCAGATCGACGTCGACCACCATGCTGATCTGCAGGTTCTGGGCATGGCACGACGACCCGCCGCCTCCGCCGCGCGCCTTCGTATCTTCTCCGGCTCCATCACCAGCTGATAGAGGCACACAATAATGGTGCCATTTCTTGCCGTGGGAAGCGTACATGCCTCGGTCTCTGAGACGTCACCGCGGCGCGCCGCCGATTGAAATGGTAGCGCAGACCAACTCCGGGAACGTAATGGGGCGGCCTCATGTCTCGTGGAGTGGCCGGCCATCACTGTCGACGACGAGCTTCCTTTCTCACCAGTTCGCCGGGCCGTATGTCAACTTGCTTTCTGCCGTTGGATCAAGATCCAGCGATACCTGCGAGGAGTTGACGAGCGCCGCCACTGCAGGTTCTCGTACGACGACCCGCCGGGGCGCGCCGCCTCCTCCGCCTTGGCCTTCCACCTCACCGCGCTCCGTCGCATCTCCTCCGACTCCATCGCCTGCTTTGACGTGCGCGGCGACCTGCTCCCACCTCACCTCGGCGTCGACCTGGTAAATCTTACAAACACTAATACACTGACTTCATATACCTAATAGATACTCTAATGCGGAATTTCACTCATCGGTAGACTACTATGCCATCTTCTGTTTTTCTTTCTTCTCTTTGCTTGTCTGCTTCTTTCCTTTTGTTTGAAATCACTGAGGCTCAGAGGTTTTACACTACGAATCCCTACCAGCGCACCTAATGACCGGGTCTTTAAAGTTTTAGGGTTTCGCGAGAGAAAAAACAGAACGTCATTCCTCCTCTCGTTCCTTTCATATTTATAGATACTGGTAGGCCTCGGGGCTAAAACCAATAACTTATTGGATTTATTATTGATCAAACAAATCCTTTTTATCTCTAATTTTTATTTTCTTGTGGGAGAGGAAAACCGGGTGGTTAGTTTTCTTTTTCCCTTTATTTGTTTCGGTAGTTAGCCGAAACAATCGACCAATATTTTTCCTTTGATCATGAGGTTAACTAACGAGTCCACTAAGTAAAACAGCTTCCCAAAGAAATGTGTCACAACGATATTGAACTTCATTGAGACAATAAGACTTATAGTTTACTGCGGTACTTAGATAAACTCCTAACTTATCTTAGCGGGTGTTGATTGAACCTTATGTCCCCTTACATCCAGGATCTTAGTCAAGACAATTACTTATTCCCATGCTAGCAACATGATCCTTAAATAAATTAGAAGGTAAGCCTTTGGTAAGGGGATCCACGAGCATAAACTTAGTATTGATATATTTAATTTGAATAGTCTGATCATGCACTCTATCTTTCACAACATGATACTTAATGTTAATGTGTTTGGTAGCTTTATTTAATTTATTGTTACTCGTATAGAAAACTACGGCCTCATTGTCACAGTATATTGTAAGTGATTTATCAATGCTGTCTACCATTTTCAATTCCGGAATAAAATTTCTGAGCTATACAGCCTGCCTCGTAGCATGATAACATGACATAAATTCTGCCTGCATTGTTAACGATATAGTTAAAGTCTGTTTGGAACTTTTCCATGAAATTGCTCCTCCTACCAGGGTAAAGATATAACCTGAGGTGGATTTCTTAGTATCTACACACCCTACAAAATCTGTATCTGAATAGTCTAAAATTTCAAGCTTTTCAGTCCTTCTGTATGTGAGCATGTAATTCTTGGTTCCTTGCAAATAATGTAAGATTTTCTTAACTGCCTTCCAGTGGTCTAATCCTGGATTGAATAGGTAACGTACAGACTTGAGAGTACATTAAATTTTTGACAGCTAAAGCATATGGTACCGTTTTTATGATATTTGATTCTAACTGATTCTTCGAGCTTTGGAATGATCCAAACTTATCGCCTTTCAGTATCGGAGCAAGCGATACCGAGCATTTGCTCATGTTGTTTTTTTTCTAACATTCTGCTAATGTGTGCATTCTGAGATAATCCCAGTACTCCTTTAGACCTATTTCGGTGTATTTCAATGCCTGAAACATAAGATGCATCTCCGAGATCTTTCATATTGAATTTGGATGACAAGAATTCTTTAGTTTCTCGTAGTAGATCTTATCACTGCTAGCTAATAAAATATCATCCACATAGAATAACAGTATATTATAAACTTTTCACCCTTAACCTTAACATAAATACAGTTGCCCACTTTGTTTTCCTTAAACCCGAACTTCTTGATGATCTCATAAAATTCCAAATTCTATTGTCTGGACACTTGCTTAAGTCCATAAATGGATTTCTTAAGTTTACATGCTAAATGCTCCTTTTCTTCCATAACAAAACCTTCTGGTTGTGACATGTAAACATTTTCATTTAAATCACCATTTTAAAAAGCTGTTTTTACATCCATCTGATGGAGCTCCAAGTCATAATGTGTAACTAAGGCCATGACAATTCTGAATGAGTCTTTCTTAGAGACAGAAGAGAATGTATCATTGTAATCAATTTCTTCTCTTTGTGAAAAACCTTTTGCTACAAGTCTTACCTTGAACCATTCAACATTTCCTTTGGAGTCCAGCTTAGTTTTGTAGACCAATTTAGGTTCTACTATTTTGACTTCATTAGGAACTTCTACTAGATCCCAGACACTATTATGGCTCATAGATCTGAGTTCATCTTCCATGACTTGAAGCCGCTTGGATGAGTGCTTACTAGTCATAGCTTCCTTAAACGAGGTAGGATCATCTACCTTCCCAATCTTCACTCATGTAGACCTCATAATAATTAGGGATGGCAGACCTCCTCTCCCGCTATGATCTTCTTAATTGCTGAGTTTCATTAATGAGACGTAACATTAATGAGACGTAACATTCTCCTCCCTAGAAATGTGGCCTAAACAACAATGCCACAATTTCGACAACGTCTCTATGTTATTATTACATGCATTCACAACATTCATCACAGAATCATCCAGAGATAATCGATAAAGCTTGTCTTACACTAAGGCTAGACCAATAACCTTATTACTAAACTGAATATAACATGTTCGTTTACTAAAATAACAGTCATAACGAGTGGCTGTCAATACACTGAAATAAAGGTTCCACTTAACAGAGGGGGCAAATAAAACATCTGATAGGAGGAGGTCGAAGCTGCTTGGAAGTCTGAGCATGATTTGTCCAACGGCTTTCACTTTGATCCCCGCTCTATCAACTACTCTTAGGGTTCGCTCCCCCCTTCTTAGCATCTAGACGATACTGAATCCCTGCAATGTCTTTGCAACATGCATAGTAGCACCTGAGTCAATCCACCAAGTATCTTGAGAAAATTCAACATAAAGAGATTCATCAACATTTAATATAATGTTGATTTCATGCGTACCGTGCTTAGCTAACCATGTCTTAAACTTAGTGCAGTCCTTTTGCCAGTGTCCATCCTTTTTGCAAAATATACAAATGTTGTTTCCTGGCTCGTAGGCACTAGTCGAGGCCTGATCCTGAGACTTCGAAGCGCTATCCTTAGACCCTCCTTGCTGTTGAGGGTTGCTTGGCTTGTCCTTTTTGGAGTTTGAGCCTTCTCCTTAATAGAATTTTCTCTTACCCTTACCCTTAGTGGAATTGAGCAGGTTGAGCTGATCCTTATGTTTCTGTTTCTCAGCCTTCTAATGCTCTTATTCCTCAACTGAGTGGGAGATCAACTCCTGCATGGCCTACTTGTCCTTCTAAGTGTTGTAGTGTATCTTAAATGGATCAAAGTCCGAGTTAAGCGAATTCATGATAAGGTGGACAAGAAAACCATCTGATATGGACATATCCATCTGTTTCAACAGATAGGCCATATGGTTCATCTCCAGAATGTGCTTCTTGACACCTTTCTTGCCATCATATTGACTTGAAACCATTTTCATGATATCTAAGTACTGGCATAGGTCTTAGATGAGGACTTAAAGTTTTCCTCAATGTTATCTAAATACCTTTTGACATTCTAAGATTCTTTGATCCCTCCAATGATAGATGGAGAGATGCTGCTTTTGACATACATGAGTTGCATCCGATTTGATTTGTCCCAGGTGTCCTTCTTTTCTTCATAGGCCCATTTGAGATCTTCGTAATTTTCTAAGTCTTTCGAGGACGCTACAGGAGCTTCCTCTCTAATTGCCAGATCGTAGTCCAGCATTCCTAAATTTTGAAGAACCACATTCTTCCACCCAGTGAAGTTTGTTCCATCGAGTGGCTCAACAGGCTTGAGTTGTCCAATAGCTGAAAAATAATTTAAACAACCATTAGCAATACTATGTAATTAATTTACGTTGGCATAATTAATTACATTATAATAACTAAGCTTCTAAATCAAGTCACCGTTGGGCAGAAAAGATTTAAAAATAAAATAATTGACACTGGTATTGCACTGAATATTTTCCTGAATTTTTTTCTGAAATTTTCCTTAATTATATTATCGTTGGGCAGATAATAATCAAAGAACTAATTTTCATAGTAATTTTGACATGAAATTATAGCTAACGTTGGACAAAAATAAATTCATATCACTGAAATAATCTAGATAAACTTCCTGTTGGTTCTATTTATCTAGAAATAATTTATTTTGCAGAAATAAAGCCCATAATAATTATTTTCTGCAATTTTAAATAGCCCATAAGGTACTAATCTAATTTTCTGAAAATTGAAACTAATTTTAAAATTACTAAAGCACTTAAATCTGATTTTGGCCCAGTTAGCCCACTATCCGAGCCGGCCTAGACAGTAGGCACGCGTGCGCATAGAGACCTAACACGCGCGGCCCATCAGTAGTGGCAGCCGAGGAGTGGGACGAAAGCCCGAAGCAGGCCAGTGGACAGGGAGGCCCAAACATCTGCCACAGAAGCTCGCGCATGCCCGTGAAAACGAGACGGCCCACTAAGTTCCTGCGGGCCCACTTGTTCGAACCGTTCGATCTGATCAATGGCCGAGATTATCCCCAAATCATCTGAAGTGGTGTTCGTAGGATCTCGTATGGACGGCCAGGATTTACTCTGGATCGATTAAATCGACGACCAGGAGAGGAACCCTAACCCTAATGCCCCGATACCCTTTCTCCTCCCCCCGGATCCTCTTTCTCCGATGAGCGAGCAAGAAGAGCAGCAGTGGAGCGGTGACTGGCGGCTGAGTCGGTGAAGCGACGACGGCAGCGGCGCCGACCGGCAAAGCGGCGGCGGCGCCAACCGGCGAACCGGTGGCAGCGCCGACCGGCTAAGCAGCGGCGCATGTGCGCGCGGGACTTCCCCCGCGTCAACCCCGTCGATGCAGCAGCACTGCGCACGGCAAGTCCGTGCGCGGCCGGCGGTGAGCTAATGCCCGACATCGACGCTGACCCGAAGTCCGGCGACCTTGTGCTTCCCCACGCGGTGTTCTGATGGCGGCGAGCTCCAGGTACGCATTAAAAACAACAACATGGAATATGCCCTGATTTTTCAATCTTTCTGAGCTTTAGCGCTTCTGTTTTTGGGAAAGGATTTGAGGAATTTCAATCTGCTTTATCCCCACCTTTTCCTCTTGATTCACTTCTAGCCACAGCTAGGGTTTCGAATTTGAGAAAATTTGGGAAATTTTATTCTGTTTTATCCCCAATTTCCTCTCTGATTTCTAGCCGAGACAAAATCATTGTATCAATCTAGGTTTTTGAGTTAGAGGGTTTCGGAATTTCAGTCTATTTTATCCGACCCCTCACTGAGGCTTAAAACTTTCTTCCAAAATCGATTGGCATCAAAATACCGGGATGATGATGGAATATATAGGCATAAGTTTGCTCGATACCACAATGTTAAATCTTACAAACACTAATACACTGAATTCATATGCCTAATAGATCACTCTAATGCAGAATTTCACTGACCGGTGGAGTTCGATGCTATCTTCTGTTTTCCCTTCTTCTCTTTGCTTCTCTGCTTCTCCCCTTTTGCTTGAGATCACAGAGACTTAGAGGTTTTGCACTACTAATCCCTACCAGTGCACCTAATGACCAGGTCTTAGGGTTTTGGGGTTTCTGGAGAGAAAAAACAGAACGTCATTCCTCCTCTCGTCCCTCTCTTATTTACAGGCACCGGTGGGGCTCGGGCTAAAATAAAAAACTTATCGGATTTGTTACCGATCAAACAAATCCTTTTTATCTCTAATTTTCGTTTTCTTGTGGGAGAGGAAAACCGGGTGGTTAGTTTTCTTTTTCCCTTTATTTGTTTCGGTAGTTAGCCGAAACAATCAACCAACACGACCCACAGGCTGCACGCCGATGCCCCATGCCTCGCAGGCGTACTTGCAGTTGGTGTAGTGGTCGGCGAACCCCGGCCAGCACACCATTGGCACGCCGGTGGCGATGTTCTCCCACATCGAGTTCCACCGGCTGTACGTCACGAAGCATCCGACGGCGCGGTAGCTCAGCACCTGCTCCTGCGGACACCATGTCGTCAGCCGGCACCGGCCGGCTGTCGCAGCGATGAACTTTGGCGGAAGCGCCGTCGTGCCACTGCCGCGGACCATGTTGTTCCTGGTGGAAAACAGGAACGGGTGGCCGCTCGCGGCGAGGCCCAACACGAACTTGGCGAGCTGTTCTGGCATTAGCATGGCGTGGCTGTCGAAGCTGAGGTACACAACGGAGCGTGGCTCTTGTTGGAATTGTTAGTGAGCCTAAGGTCCACTTGTAGAATAATTCCTAGGAAAATCTCAAAAGGCTATCTCATAGGAGGCATGCATGTGAACTTTAGTACCACCTTGCTTATTCTAGGAGAGGAGACTTCATTAAAACGGTGAGTACTCTCCTAGCCACTTGAGCAATGTGTGGTGGAGAGAATTAGAGAAACACGCGCGCCCTCGCTCACCTCGTCGGGCTCGGCTCGGGGCTAGGGCCGGGGGGCGCACGCACGTGACATGTGCATGAATGGTCCATCAAAATTGGCTCCTCATGCTTATAAATACCGAACCCGCCACCTCACGTATTCATCATGATATATTCATGTATTGTTCCGTTGTATACATGTCTAGATTGTATGAGATGGTTCTGCTAGCTTATGTGGTTAATGTCATGATTTATTTATGGAATAAATTAAATCTACATGTGCTTATTTTTCCAACAGCTCTTGCGTGCCACACGAGGCACTCAATGTCCTTACTCCACAAACAGGCTCAGGTCGCCTGTGGCACCGATGCCAGTATCCTTACTCCACAGGCAGGCTTAGGTCGCCGGTGGCGCCGACGCCGGGGTCGACATTATCGTCGATGAGGTGGCGATGGAGGGAGAGCAAGGTGCCGATGGTGAAGATGCGCAGGTAATCAGTGTGGAGGGCGACAAGGACGTCGGCCTGGAGGTCATCGAAGGTGTTGAGGATTAGGGCTCTGGCCTTGGTGCAGTTGTTGACCTCCGCCTCGGTGAAGCGAAGGCCGATGTTGTCGGGGTCAGTGGTGCGGATGTAGCTGGAGACATCTCTGAGGCTGATCGGCGGCATGCCGAGGAAGCAATCGATGACTGTCGTGTCAAGGTGGCCATTGGTCAAGTCGCTCTCATCTTCAAATGGAGATGACGAAATCATCAAGAAGTGTTAGGTTGCATTAGCTAGCTATCGCCATGGTTACCTTTGAGTGGGACGTAGCCTGCCTCGCCGGACGAGCTCCCGGATCCTCATATGTGCCATGAGCGCCATCGTGTTGTTGGGTTTAGTCTCACATCAATAATTAATAATGGGGAACACAACTTAAAAGATGGGGGCGACGGTTCTCACCCATCAGACTAATCTTTTGAATTGTGGGATTTTTTAGGGTTGTACGGTGAGAGAGCCCGATAACAAGTCTTGCTAATTATTATTTCGTGTTTTTGTGTGGTTGCACGCACTTAAACAAGTAACTATACTAACAAGTCAACTTACTAATGATAAGTCAATGTTATATACGTGTGCTTCTTCGAGGCAGACATCTATTGACTTCAGCCATCATGTGGCAATAAGCTGCTTGGCTTGCTGAAGAAGATTTCTCAATTTGCGCATAATTCTTTATATAATTTTTTTCTAAAAACAGTATATCATGGTGCTCTTTTGTCTACACACCATTCTGTTGGCAAAAGGCATATTCAACAACTATGTAACCGTCAGCAAAGGCTTTGCCGACAGCTTTTGCCACAGTCGGCGTTGAAGCAGTCATCAAAAGTTTTGCCTACTTTTGCCAACACTTTTTACCTTTGTCAACACATGACCTGAAGCTATGGTAGCTACCTTTGCTGACAGATAATCCTTTCGCCAACACTTCATGTGTAGGGCACAGTACTTTTGCCAGCAGACTTTTTGTTGCACTTCATAATATAGAACCAAAAGTATTTAGGTTCTTTCAAATAAATTAATTTATTGAATTACAAATAAATGTTCTTCACAGCCCATCATAGCATCATCACAACATCAGCAAGCACACGTATATATTGGAATGCATCAACTAAATCTACAATTCAAATATCCTCAGCTTACATCTCAAGAATACAAGTCAAAATATCCTCAGCTCACAATATCCTCTAGCAAGTACTTCCAAAACAAGGTAACACCTCCAAATAACCAAAAGGAGACATTTGGTACAAGGGTCACTCATAGCTAAAGTTCTGGCCCAAGACCAACTGATATAATTTTAAGCTAACTAGCCAGTCAAGACTAAAGAACTAAAGTATTAAGAAAGCCATCCATATGTGAGCATCTAAAGGTTGCAGCTCCAAACCATCAAACACACTGTAGTTAAGTGCCTGCCATGAAAATGGTAAGAATTAACATCAATGACCAATTCAACATAGTGTTTAAAGAAAGAGCTGCCATGAAAATCGAAAGAATTAACATCAATGACCAATTCAACGTAGTGTTTAAAGAAAGCGTATTGGTCTTAAATATAATTCTGAACACTTAGGTTTTAAGAAAATTTTGTACCAAAAAGAAGGCTCAATCTCTCTCTCTCTCTATTGTAATGAGCAAAAGGAATTTAACCTCCATCTTGCATAAAAGATAGCAAAGGCAATCTCCCTTTCGTATGAAAGACAGCAAGTGCTAAGTCTGATTCCTAAGAAACTGCTAGTCAAATTCATCATGATATGACTCAAACAAGTAACTGCAGCAGTTGAATAAAATTTAGATAGTTTTCAGGGAGGTACAGCTAGTATATGACATAGCATTGAGTGCTCTTTCTACCAATTACAACATAGAACAAATAGATAAAGCTGCTAAATAAAATCTGCATATGAGAAACAGTAAGAGAAAGAACAATAACTAGACTCCTAGTTGCGCAAGTGATTTAACAAAAATTGGTGTACATGATAGCATCATAGCATGTTTTTATTGGGCTTCGAGATTCAAGGGTTAATTTTTATTGATTAGGCTATGAACACCATAATGAAAGGTTAATATAATTGCATGCTTAGTTGCATAGGGATAAAATAAAAACAAGACAATAGGGATTGCTCTGCTGGAGGAAATTTCAACCAATTCGACTACCAATTAAGGTGGATATGATTCTGCTGCTGATCAAATTGCTGCCAGTACACAGATTGCTACCAATCCTGTGGTTTCCAACCTCAGAGATCAGGAGCTGGGAAATTTTAACCGGTTTGGACAGAGCTAATAATAAGTTGTTTCATGGTGTATCTCCTTTGTTTAGTAAACAAACAACCAAGCCAAACAGTTGTTCTGAGCTAACCTTTCAGTCCATCGGAGACCCAAACTGTCCTGATCATCTAAAATATATTCTTCTGAGCCTGCTTGGTACAAAAAAAGAAGGATGCAGAATCCATGTCAAATCGTGCGGCGTCAGCGCATTCCCACGTCCGCACTACCGCTTTTTTCTTGAGGTGCCACGTATAACCCTTTGCTGACTCTTTAGAGCAGGTACAATAGGTTGATTCAGCGGGCTCCAAATAATAATTACTTCCTTTAGATTTGATCATCCATTTACCAATCAGAACTAAAACAGCTAAAATGTTTGTTTGTCATTTAATTTTGTAAGTTCTGAAATTGCCATACAGATTACTTCCTTTAGTGATAATAAAAATAAAGTACTGATTGTGTTAGTTCTGAAATTACCATATAGATTAGTTCTTTTAGTGCTAATTAGATTTGATCATCCATTCAGGACTAAAAACTTGATATTTATAAGTTTTGCTATCCTGCTCGAAATATATATTGGATCAGTGCATGTTTATTTTTTTAACAGTGTATAGAACACCGGAATACACATTTACAAGCTGAACAAGTGTTGCATGTTGATGCTCAATTTTTGCAATTTTAGTTAAAAGTACAACCTTGAAACCGTGTGAATTTTGGTCAGATTGTTGTCCCCTGTTTCATTACTAACAAAAATGCATGAAATGAGTATTCTTGTTAGTTGGTTTTACAGAAGAGGGCAAAGTTACAACACCATATTTATCTTCTGATTTGGTAAAATGGAACTGAGAACTTGATTCAAAACTTGATAGAGCTGAGATACTTCTTTCAGATTTAGAATTGTGATCAGATTTATCAAGGAATAGTTCACATGCCTCTCATCTTTCTTGTTAAGAAGGTCTCCAACCTTTCCCTTTAACAGATTTAGAAATGTGATCAGGGTACTGTGGTTCAATAGTTGCCTATAACCAATTGGAAAGAAAGCTGAATTTGACAATTACTATGGAATTTGACAACTATAAATTCCACTTCAGTATTAGCTTCTGTATAACTGAAATAAGAGATTTGGACTGTTTATTTTGAAATAAGAGAATTATAGGTTTGGATTGTTCATTTCCAATATGTATGCTCCCAGCATTTCCTTTTTACCTTTTTGTTTGAGCATATTGATTTATCCATGTCTATATGTCAGGTAGATGCTGTGTTCTATATGGTGATCAAGATGGCAGTTGGTGAATGAATATCAAGAACTTTAGTAGCATTTTAGTTGTCCTTTGTTAAACGTCATTTTCTCAGTAGTTCTGCAAAAATGCTCTGCTATGGCTTATTAGTGTTTACTTACATCAAGAAGTTCTATTTTAGCTTAGTGTGCTTTTGTTCTATGTTATGTTGTCAGCTCAATGATTTTTGGATAACCGTACAGTTTCGTTTATTTGCTACTATCTACTTGGGATTTCTAAAAGCCTCTTCCTCACTATGGTTGATGTTGATTGTGTTGTGACTTGTGAGTCAATGCTGTGCACCAAAATGGCCACAAAGACAAGGTCACAATTGATCTCAATAGTTACTATGTCCATGCAAGTATTAAATATTTTAATGTTTTCACCACAACTTGTAGCCAGCTTGTAGCTGGCATGCTGTGTGTTGGCTCTAGGTTAGCTTTTGATGACATGTCAAAATTTTGGAGTTAACAGCTAACTATGCTATTGACCTTGCTCTTACAAGCATGTGAAACATTTACCGACACATGTTACGTAGGTAATGAATTGCCGACAATTAGTACTTATGCAAAAGGCAAAATTGATGACCATGTTGCGTAGGGGGGTGGCTGCGCGCGGCGGCCGTACTGCTGCCTGGCGTAACCCCTCCGGCTAATCATCCCTTAATTACCATCTTTAGTGTTTAATAATATTTTAATTATAAACAATATATAAATAAGAAGAGTTAAAAGTTTTTAGGTTTTAGTTAAATGTTTCGAAAATCTAATTAAAAGTTTTAAATTTTTGGTTGAAAATTTTAAATTTTAAGTAGATCTTTTTAAATTTTTAGTTGATAGTTTTGAAATTTGAGTTGAAAGTTTCGAAAATTGAATTGAAAGTTTTAAAATTAGAGATGAAAGTTTTAAATTAGTGGTATAAAGTTTACTTAATTTTTTTAATATTTTATTCTTTTATTTTTTTACTGTGCATGTGCGTGTACGTCACTACTGGCTATGCGCACTGGCAATGCGCACACGCGTAGCAGAAATCTCGGTTCGATAGACCTTTATACATAGATTTACCTATGCATTATGTTTAGGCAAATATAGCCCTTCCCTAGCTGATTTCCGTTGACAAAAGTGGATCATCGTAATGTGAAATTGTATCCTTTAGTCATTTAAAAAGCATACCCGTGATAAGCTAGTTGCTAGAAGTAGGAAAAAAAATAATACCTAAGGCATCTTTTGATTGTGAGTTTGGCTTATGTTACTTTTTTATTTATTATGAGCACATTTTTTAAACTGCTAAACTGTACGTTTTTTTAAAAAAATCTTATCGGAGAAGGGAACTTTAACCGCGGGGAGTCTGGGGACCCCCCTTTGAGGTTCGGCCAGGGAAGTTGTTCGCGGGACGGCAGCGGCGTCCGGTGGAAATATGCTCGGGCCCGGACTGAGAGATGGCACGCAAGGGAGACATGAGAAGTATACAGGTTCGGGCCGCGCGGAGGCGTAATACCCTATTCCTGTGTGTGTTTGCTATGTGGGAGATGAATGTGGGTCGCTCTTACAAGGAGTTCTCGAGGGGTGCTCAAGAGCTCGCCCCCACTTGGGAACTAGAAGCTCTACCAGAAACCGGACTCGAAGAAGCCCTTCGCTGAAAAAGAGAGCCTAGAACTTGAGAGAGAAGTTGATCCCGAAGACCTTTCTTCCCTCTAGGCATGGATCCTCCTTTTATCGATCAAGGGGAGTCCACAGTGCCCAGTACACAGAGAAAGCTAGGTACGATATGTCTTGTCGTGCACGTCCGCGGCCGCCTGTTGAGCCACGCCGGAGTTGGTTCGGCATGTCTGCTGCAGGCGGGGAGGTCGTGAGGATGTGACGGCGCACGCCTCGCTACCAGAGCGTGGAAAATCGAAGCCCTCTCAGTCAAAAGTCCTCTGACTGCACAGGGAGCGGCCCACGAGGGGCTGTCACGAGCCGTTAGAGCGGGTGATAGGGGCGACGCGCCCCATCGCCTCACCATTAATGCGGGTAGTTGGGGAGTTGGCCCGCTCGAGTCAGGCTCGTGCCCGGGGCAGAGAGCTCATCGAGCCCTCCGCGCGCACAAGGCGTCGAGCCCCTCGGGGATGGAAGGTGGCTCTCGGTACCGGGGGGCGACGCCCGGGCCCGGGAAGGTCCAACGATGTGCCCCGAGGACACGCCCCGGGAGCGAGACTGGCTCCCGGGACCGGGTGGCGGGACCCAGGTCCGGGAATGTCCCTGGGCTACGGGGCCCGAGGTGGATGTGAGCGGTCGTCGCGACTCGCCCGGGGAAGGTGCACTCGGGCTCGGGCAGTGCTCGGGCCCTAGGCACTCAGCGGGAGAACGGCCGTAGCCGGCCGCCACTTGTGCAGAATGTGGCCCCCGGAGGGGCTGACGTGGCCGAAAATCCACACGTCCCCGGGGTATGTGGGGCTCCCAGTCCCGTTTGGCCGACAGTGGCCCCTGGCCCTGTTACTTGGCAAGGACCCACTCTGGGCAGGAACAGGGCCACGTCTTTAAGAAACGAGGGGACGCGGGGCCCACCTGGTTTGACAGACGACGAGATGTGATTGCCCGTCGCGGAACCAACTGACGTCCCTACTGCCGAAGAAGAGGGGGATGCTAGGGCCCAGCCGCCTCCCGCGGGGGGGGGGGGGGGAGCGGGCCCTGGTTCTTTTTTGCTGCCCGGCGAGGAGGAGCGGCGCGCGGACATGCGACGCTACACTCCGCGCTGCAGCAGATGGCGATCGCCGCCGGCCAAGTGTAGGCGGCAGCCTGGCGGGAGCGGCGGGAGTCCGCCCGGGTCCGGGCGGATCTTGAGAACGGGCGGGCAGCGATCGCAATGGCGATGTAGTAGCTCACCGTCCGTACAGTCGCCACCGAGATCTTCACGGCGACCCGCCGGCTGGAGATCGGGGCGGCGGAGAGGCGCGTCGTCCAATTGGAGGCCGCCGCCAAATCTGCCGCCGATAAGGCCTTCCGCACCCGGTCCGAGGTGGAGGCGCGGGAGAAGGAAATGTTCTCCCGGGAGGAAAGCATCCGGGCCCAAGAGGCCGGGCTCGCGTCCCGGGAGCACGAGATCACCGCGCGCGAGGAAGCCGCGGTGGTTCGCGAGGAGGCCACTAGCCTTTCCACAGGTGCGAGGTGGAGCAGATGAAGCTGCCGGCCACCGACATCGACGCCAAGGCCGAGGCGCTCGCAACGCGAGAGGCGGTCGTGGAGGACAAGGAGAACTCCCTCGCCCCTTGCGAGGTGGCGGTGAAGGCCGTCGAGTCCCGGTTGGCGGAGATGGAGCGGGAGGCTGTGGCATGCGGGGCCACGACACGGGCTGCATCAAGCGGCTCCCCGACACCGACGAGTGTCTGCTGAGATTGTTTTTGTTTTTTTTTTGTTTTTTTTTATTTCCCAGGCCCGGGAACGCCGAGTGCCAGCAGCCGTGAACAGCTGTAGCGCCTAAGTCCCCTTTCCGGGGCCTGGGGTAGATGCCTGCCCCGGGAACTCGGTCCCCGAGGGCAGCGAGCGTCATAGTTGCCCGCCCCGGGAACTCGGTTCCCGGGACCGCGAGCAACTGAGCGCGAGTCCGTCTTTCGGGCCCGGGGGCCCTCCATGCCCCCGAGCGCTACTGGCCCCGGGAGCGTAGCGAGGCTGCTAGAAGAGACAGAAAATGCGAAAAATGCCCCGCGCGGGTTAGGTATGGCCGTCGTGCTACGCTCGTACCTTTTGGCTCACCGGGAGCCCCTCGGGAACCGACCTTCACCGTGCGCGGGGGTCACCAGACAGCGAAGCACCCGGCGCTTCGGCGGTGGTCGGGAGGAGTTGGCCAGGCCGGGAACCGCTGCCCACCCCGGGAATCTAGGCTGGCCCGACAGGGGGTTATGCCCGAGACCCCGGGGCATGGACAGTGCCCGGGGCGCGGTCCACGACACGGCCATCAGGCTTCGGCAACTGGGGCAGCGCTAACCCGGCGGCCCTCGTGCTAGGCTCCGGCAAATTCCGCTTTGCCCCCGGGGCCAAGGAGAACGAAACACGTGGCCATACAAACGGGGAAAGAATAGAAATTGAGCAATGTTTTGAAGCCGGATAAGATTACGTATCTGGATGTTGTGGCTCCGCGAGCACAATCCCGGGGCCAGGAGCGCTGCCAGCCCCCGGGCCAGGAATTGTGACAAAATAAATCTGAGATTGGGGCCTCCGGCCAGCGTCGAGGTTTGGAAAACCTGCTAAAACCTGCCGGGGATGAGTCTAATCTGCACATGATGAACTGTGAGAGTACTTGGCTCGTTCCTTTATCCATTCCATGCTACGAACCGTGGCGTCTACCACCTCCCAAGGGCCTCTTCGCGGTCGCGACCGTGCAGAGGAAAGGATTGCGCATAAGTATTTTGCCCCCTAGCAGTGGAAAAAACCGAGCCCGAAGCCAACCAGGCGGGACACCGCAAGCCAGCAGGGGCTCGGGGCGCCGCGCAGAGGGGCTCACCCACGGCCCCGGGGCTTGGACAATGTCCGGGGTTTAGCAGGAGGAGATACGGTAGCTCGCTGGTAGGGAACCAATAATTATGCGCAAAACCCAGCCGCCGCACAAGCGCGGCCCGAATATGCCCCCCAGGGGGTGAGACCGCCACGAACGCAACACACGGAAAAAGACAAAAGGCACGAGACCGGGAAGGATATTAAAAATGCTGCTTAGTAAAGTGTATACACATGGAGCCCCCGGCCAGCGCTGAGATTTGGAGAAATCCGGCGCAGGCCCGGGCACACCGCAACTTACAGGATGTGTTTACGGATAAAATTTGCGGAGATGCTCGATGTTCCAGGGATTGGGAAGCGGGGTCCCATCGTCCTGGCCCAGTCTTACCAAGCCCTGTCGGGAGACACTGATCACCAGGAAGGGGCCTTCCCGCAGGGGGAAGGTTTATTCTTTCCGGCACGTGTGAGGACACGGCGGAGGACTAGATCCCCGACCTGGAGTGATCGGGTCCGTACCTTACGCTGATGATAGCGCTTGAGACTGTGCTGGTTAGGAGCGAGGCGCGCCACCTCACTGGCAAAGTATACCGGCTTCTGTTGTGTGCGCCCCCACCCCGGCCTGACAGGGGCCGGGAGCACGGGCTCAGCTCCCTCGGGAGGAAGCGAGCTCTCGTGGTTGGGGACAGATGTGGCCCCGGGACCCAGGGCCCCAGCTGGAATATGCTCGGGCCCGGAGGCCTGGGCTGAGATGTGGAATGAATCGGGACGACCTCCCCGGACCCGCTCTCGCCAGGGCGATGCTGTCCGGGTGATCGCGCCCTGTATGAAATGTGGAATGAATGGGGCGACCTCTCCGGACCCGCTCTCGCCAGGGCGATGCTGTCCGGGTGATCGCGCCTTGTATGAAATGTGGTGTTGAAGTTGTTCAGAGGGCCACGTCCCTACACTCGCACTCGCCTTGGCGAGGCTGCCCGGGTTCGGGCTCCCCAGAGTCGGGCCCTGGGCGCGGATCCCGGGACATGGACCCGGGACTCTGGCCTCAGCTCGAATGTGTTGGATATGTGCATGGGACTAGGGGGGCCCGGGCTGAGATGTGGAATGAATCGGGACGACCTCCCCGGACCCGCTCTCGCTAGGGCGATGCTGTCCGGGTGATCGCGCCCTGTCTGGAATGTGGAATGAAGCGGGACGACCTCCCTGGACCCGCTCTCGCCAGGGCGATGTTGTCCGGGACGTCGCACCCTGTCTGGTTGTTCCGCGTGCCACGTCCCCAGACTCGCACTCGCCTTGGCGAGGCTGTCCGGTTTCGGCCCCCCCAGAGTCGGGCTAGGGGCGCTCGACGACGAGCACCGCGCTCACCACTTGCGGGGTTGCCGCTATGTAGAGCAACAGGGGCTCATCTAGAGCCGGTGCCACGAGGACAGGGGGAGTTGTCAGGCACCTCTTGAGCTCGTCAAGGGCTTGATCAGCCTCATCCGTCCAAGTGAACTGCCCGGTCTTCTTGAGAAGCTTGAAGAGGGGGAGGGCACGCTCCCCTAGCTTGGAGATGAAGCGGCCGAGTGTAGGCACGCACCCGGTCGGCTTTTGAGCCTCCCTGGGCGAGCTGTCCCTCCTCGGGTATCCGGGCCGGATGGTCCTCGGGGCCAAAAGTGATCAGGGAGTCCGATCACTTCAGCCTCCGGGTGATCGCTGGGCTCGGGGCTGCGGCCAGCAACTTGCGCTTCATGGCTTTGAAAGCCACGGCGCGAGGAGCGGGTGTGCACCCCGTCATCGAGGGTGGCGAGGACATCCTCGGGTTCTTAGAACTCGAGAGGTCGCTCCGGATCGGGAGCGGGATTGGCCTGCTGCCACTCCTGCTGGAACTTCTTGACGCGCTCGGCCAAGCGCTGCATGGCGCGGCACTCCGTAAGGTCGTGCCGGTCTGTTTGGTGGAAGGCGCGCCACTTTCGGGCCATTGCCGGCGGCGGCGCCGCACGTGCGGGCTTTTGCCGCTTGCCGCCGTTATCGTCGCCGCGGGCAGTGTGGCCCTGGGGGCCGCCTGCAGCAGCCAAGGCGAAGTTCTCGGCAGCCCCCTTGCCCTTTTGGCACTTCCTCTTGTTCCGCTGCGATGCGGAACGTGAGGGCTCGCCGTCCTCTCCAGGGCCCTGGTCAGGGGCCTCAGGGCGTGGCTTGTTCCACGCCCGGGCCTCCTCCTTGCGGGCGCAGAGGTCGGCAAGGCTGAACAGCTCGGCCGCGGTCTGGACGTCGCGAGTGCCCAGCTTCTCGAGCATGTGCTTGTCGCGCATGCCCAACGAAACGCGTGAATGACCGCGTGATGAGCGATGCGGGGGATGGTGTTGCGTACCTGGCTGAAGCGCTGCAAGAAACGCCTCAGCGACTCGTCCCTGCCCTGACGTAGGGCGTGGAGATCTGCCTCGGTACCAGGGCATGGGAAAGTGCCCTGGAAGTTCACCACGAACTGGTGGCAGAGGTTCTCCCACGAGTAGATTGAACCCTTAGGGAGGTTCATCATCCAGGAGCGAGCCTGGGCCTTGAGGGCGACGGGGAAGTAGTTCGCCATCACTTTTTCATCGCCGCCGGCTGCCTAGATGGCGGTGGTGTAGATCTACAGGTACTCTGTGGGGTCAATGGAGCCGTCATATTTCTCTGGCAAGCTGGGCTGGAACTTGGCCGGCCAGCACACCTGCCAGAGGTCTGGGACAGCGCCAGGCAACCCGAGCCGTACTGAGCGGGCTCGGGGAACGGACGACGGTTTCCCGGCGTGGGATTAGAGCTGGAGGCCTGGGCCTCGGGACGCCTGGCGGCATCCGCGCGCCGTTCGCGCTGTCACTCCAACGTGACCCGGGCGTCCTCATGGGACCGCATCCGGTTTAGCCAGTCACGGAGGTCGCCATGGCCATTCTTGGCCGGAGGCTTGGCGCGAGGCGCCGCGCTCCGAGCTTGGTTCTGCTTCGGGGCTGGGGGCCGGCCCGCGCTAGATGTCGCGCGGTCGGCGCTCCTGGCCCCTGCACTGCTGTCGGCGACGACCCGGCGATGGGCCGCGCCTACCAGGTCGGCGACTTCATTGAGCCACCGCCGCTCCCGGCCTTCTCCCCCGGTAAAAGCCGGGGGGTGGCGCATGAGGGCTTTCGCCGCCAAGAGGGTTCCTTGCGGCGTCGCTGACTGGAAGTTGAGATTGCGAGGCGCTGTGGAGCGGCGCGTCCGTTCGCGCCTCATGGATGAGGCCGCAGCAGACCCAGCGGGGCACTTGCCGGCCCCCTCCGCAAGAGAAGGGGCCAAGGCCGCACAACCAGGCCGCCGAGGGGCAAGCTCGGCTAGCCGGGCGTGCGCCGCGCGCCCCCAGGAAGACGGGGAGGGGGAGCGTGGCGGGCTCGCCACCGGGCTAACGTCGCCCGGCGGGGTGAACCCGCCGGACTCCTCGTCAGAGTCCCGTGGACGATGACCTCCTGCCATGGAGTGTGCCGGCGTTGGGGACATCGGTGTGCCGCCTAGAAGAGAAACTCCCCCTGTCGGCGAAACGGGACTGGGGGTATCCACCGTCGCCGGGGACGCGTGGGTCTTCGGCCACGTCAGTTCCCCGGGGCCACGTCCTGCACGACTGGCGGCCGACCGAGAGGCCGTGTCTCCCGCGTGTCGCCCGCACCCGGACGCGCCGCCTCCGGCCCGCCCGCGTGTCGCCCGGGAGCGGCCCCCCGGGCCCGGAAGCGCTGCCTCCGGCCCCGGGCGCGTGTCGCCCGTGCCCTGACGCGCCGCCTCCGGGCGTGTGTTGCCCGGGTCGCGCGACCAGACCAGCCGCCCGCAGCACCCGACAGGGGCTCCTCCAGGCGTGGCGCAACAGGCGGCTGCGGGCATACGCGCGCTCCAGCCGCCCATGGCAGCAACAGCTCCGGCATGGGCGTCGTAGGCAGACGTGTGCACAGGAGAGCTCACCGGAAGGCTCTCTCTCCATATTCTGGCACTGTGGACTCCCCTCGCTATAAAGGAGGATCCATGCCTCTCTCTCGGTAGACGGAGTTGGAGCCTCAGGCCACCCAGGCCAGCTCTTGCTCTCGGCTCTCTCTCTCTCTCAGAATCTCAAGTCCCCGGGCTAGCTTCCGAGCTCCCCGCAGGGTCCACTTTGTAACCGCAATCCCACATTCATCCACCACAGATAGCAAACCACACACAGGAGTAGGGTATTACGCTCCGGCGGCCCGAACCTGTATAAATCTTCATGTCCCCCTTTGCGCGCACTGTTCATCGTCTTCCCACATGATCCCACAGTTCGAACGGTCCGGACCGTGTTCGGACGGTCCGGACCCCTATCTTCCAGCTCGGGCCCCTCTGTTTCTGCCCCGAGCGCTGATCTCTCTTCTTCCGCTTGACGCCGGCTTCACCTGAGAACTACTCCCCTGACCGAACCTCAAAAGGAGGGTCTCCTGACTTCCCGCCGTCGAGACTTTGTCCTTCGACACCCCCTACTTGGCGCGCCAGCCGGAGGGTGAGGGAACTCCAACTGCGGGGAGTCTGGGGACCCCCCTTTGAGGTTCGGCCAGGGGAGTTGTTCGCAGGACGGCAGCGGCGTTCGGTGGAAATATGCTCGGGCCCAGGAGCCCGGGCTGAGAGATAGCACGCAAGGGAGACAGGAGAAGTATACAGGTTCGGGCTACGCGGAGACGTAATACCCTACTTCTGTGTGTGTTTGCTATGTGGGAGATGAATGTGGGTTGCTCTTACAAGGAGTTCTCGAGGGGTGCTCAAGAGCTCGCCCCCACTTGGGAACTAGAAGCTCTACCAGAAACCGGACTCGAAGAAGCCCTTTGCTGGAAAAGAGAGCCTAAAACTTGAGAGAGAGAAGTCGATCCCGAAGACCTCTCTTCCCTCTAGGCATGGATCCTCCTTTTATCGATCAAGGGGAGTCCACAGTGCCCAATACACAGAGAAAGCTAGGTACGATATGTCTTGTCGTGCACGTCCGCGCCGCTGTTGAGCCACGCCGGAGTTGGTTCGGCACATCTGCTGCAGGCGGGGAGGTCGTGAGGATGTGACGGCGCACGCCTCGCTGCCAGAGCGTGAAAAATCGAAGCCCTCTCAGTCAAAAGTCCTCTGACTACACAGGGAGCGGCCCATGGGGGGCCGTCACGAGCCGTCAGAGCGGGCCACAGGGGCGACGCGCCCCATCGCCTCGCCATTAATGCGGGTAGTTGGGAAGTTGACCCGCTCGAGTCAGGCTCGTGCCCGGGGCAGAGAGCTCATCGAGCCCTCCGCGCACACAAGGCGTCGAGCCCCTCGGGGACGGAAGCTGTGGGTCCCGGGACCGGGGGGGCGAGGCCCGGTCCCGGGAAGTCCTAGTAATGTGCCCCGGGGACGCGACCCGGGGCTGAAGCTGTGGGTCCTAGGACCGGGGGGCGAGGCCGGTCCGGGAAGTCCCAGTAATGTTCCCGGGTACATGCCCCGGGACCGAGGAGGTGGCTCCCGAGACCGGGGGGCGACGCCCGGTCCCGAGAAGGTCCCCGGGACGCGGGGCCCGAGGAGGTGGCTCCCGGTACCGGGGGGCGACGCCCGGGCTCGGGAAGGTCCAGCGATGTGCCCCGGGGACGCGCCCCGGGAGCGAGACTGGCTCCCGGGACCGGGTGGCGGGACCCAGGTCCGGGAATGTCCTCGGGCTACGGGGCCCAGGGTGGATGTGAGCGGTCGTCGCGACTCGCCCGGGGAAGGTGCACCCGGGCCCGGGCAGTGCTCGGACCCTAGGCACTCAGCGGGAGAACGGCCGTAGCCGGCCGCCACTTGTGCAGAATGTGGCCTCCGGAGGGGCTGATGTGGCCGAAAATCCACGCGTCCCCGGAGTATGTGGGGCCCCCAGTCTCGTTTCGCCGATAAATTTATATAAAAGTTTCTTTAAAAAATCAAATAAATCTATTTTTAAAATTTATAATAGTTAATACTCTATTAATCATGTATTAATATGTTGTCTTGTTTTACATGTCGCTGATAGGCTCACACTACAATCTGATACAAATGGTGGCTTAAGCTAACGATGCTAGCTTTAACCATTAGCTATCAAATGCCCGCTTTGAGTACGGAGCTGAGCTCTTCTACCACCATTCTCTCCACTACTAAAGTTTCCTACGACAATGGCCTGCCGGCGCCAGGAGCGTGCCACCGCCGTGATCCGTCGAATCTCCTCCGTCTCACCACATGCCCGACGTGACCGGCTACCTCTGCCTCATCACGTGCCACATAAGGTTTTGGACGCTTGGCTAGCCTGAGAGCTAGCTCCATCACTGATTGGCACCGTCAGGTGGGCCACCTCTTGCCTTCATTTCTCATAATGGCATGTTAAATGTAGTGGACTAAATTGGAAATCTTCTTAGCATGCCACATTACATTTGTGCTAGATTTTGTTTTTGTCGACAATGTTTTTGTTACACATACTCTTAGCGTAAGATGTGAGATACATCCCTAATTTATAAAAAAAAATTTAAAAAAAAAAATCCAACGAACACAACTGCACTCCATCTTTGGTTCTCTTTCTCTATATACCTTATAGCTCGTTTTGGCTTGCAACTGTTATCATCGATTCCCTAAAATCTGACCATCTTTCTCATGTGTATCCTAATGAGCTTATGATCCAACCCATACCCATTTCACTTTCTAGATTTGGTAGTTAGCTCGAGATTCATAGGTCAGAGGCATAGGAGTTAGAGGTGGATGTGGACGCTTTCCATGACCAAGGTGAGAAGGGTTTCATGCTTGAAACAAAACCAATGGAGAAAAACATACTAGATGGTTTGTTTGTACTTTTTGACAATCTTAATGGACCCATGGTCCTATGAACATGATTAACGAGTTATTTCTATAAAAAGATAGCCTTAATAGTCCAAATGGATAAAATATGAGGAAGATATATATATATATATATATATATATATATATATATATATATATATATATATATATATATATATATATATATATATATATATATATATATATATATATATATATGTGTGTGTGTGTGTGTGTGGATAGATACGAATATAACAAATTAATAATATCAAGCAAAACGTATAACATGTCACCTTATATTAGTTTAACGGTTTTATGGACATGACTAACAAATTAATTCTATAAAAATAGGTCTTAATAGTCAAAATCAGTAAAATAGCAGGAGATATAATTTGTAGCGACAAAAAAATTAGAGAACATTCATTAATGTCATAAGCAAAAGCTTTCCTTTCCTTTTGCAGCGTTCTCTCACGTCAGTTCCGTGTTCCACCGGTGGCCAGCCGAAAGCCTAAACAATCGGACGGTCAGTGAATGGACCACGTGGGCAAAGGAGGCGACATCGGCGGTCAGAGTGTGGGCCACACCTACCAGTGACATCAGAGGATTGCCTACTCTGCCCCGTTCATACGTCATCTTTGTCTGAACGCGTCCAGCAAAAATGAAAAAGATTAGCGCATCAACGCCAAAAATGGGATTAATCCTTTCTGAGTTCTGAGGAATTTTGATCTCGTAGGTGTTCTTCTCCCCACCGATTTGGTCATCGTCGACGTCTCCGGTCGATCTGACCACTGGGAAGGGAGGCGCGGCATCGGAAAGCAGGTAAATTTGGGGGAATTTCTTCTATTTTTGTTCATTTCTTGACCTGCCAAATTCAGCTCCTCGCCTTTGGGTTGACTCTAGCTGGAATTCTGCTATAAAGATCGGTCCTTTTTGTACTCACCATCTGTATTCATCTCTCTCATTACCGGTTCCCGATCTGCAGAGCCGGAGGCGCAGCCGGCTTCCTCCCCACCGGCGCCTCCATTTCGCTCGAATCCAATCGAAGGTATTTGTTCTTCTCTCGTTGCGGCGTGGCTTCGAGATCCGTCCGCAGTTGGATTCATTTCTTCCCCTTTCGATTAACCCATCCAGTTTGCACATGTTCTTGCTGTAAAAAGCATCTGTTTTTTTTTTCTCTACTTGCGGTGAAGGATGGAGTATGGAAGGAAGCCTCCTAGCTTGCTGGAGCTATGCATCCGTACTACCATGGATAATCTGAGGTATGTCGATAACGTGGACGGCGTGGAGATGGATCTGCTCGAGACAATCCTGCCTCACTGCAAGTTGGAGGAGCTGATCCGTATCGAGAACAATACCGAGGTGATTATGATAAGGATTGGTTTCACTAGAGCAATCTTCGAGGTTATTTTGTAATAGATTGGGGTAACCTTTGTTGTTTGCTTGGACAGATGGATCTTAGCCCGGTTACTGATAAGCTGTGGATGCTCTTCTATACACGACAATTCGGCGAGGACAGTGTGAACGTTGCCATCGAGAGAATGAGCACGAGTGGAGCGCATTACAAGTGGAAGGAACTCTTCAATGTAAAACAGTACCATTTTCATCATTCTTTTGTTATTTTTGTTGGCTGTGAGGATCTGCAAAATTGTCAGGGTTTTAGTAGAAAGAATTATTAAGGACTAAAATTCAAAAAATATAGCCCGTCGTGCACTTATGGTGGTGATTGACAGGATGATTCTGTAGCTGATACTATTGGCTAGCTGCTAGAACTTAGAAGCTACACATTTGTTTGACTGTTTATATTTCTTTGGGAATGCTACACTTGGATGCAACATGCTCATTCTTCAATAATTTGTACCTGTTATTTGTGCAGGCAAAAACAAAACAGCAGAAGAAATTTGAAGATAAGATGGCCCAGAGGCTCGCTAAGAAGTATGAGGCAGCGAAAGCTGGTAAGCTGGTTATAGTTCAGTATTATTTGCGAAAGTGTGGAAGATGAACTGATATGTATCAAGCTGATTTTAGAATAGCTATAGGATCTTTGGTAGCTTAATGAATATATTATTTGCAAATGAGTTTGGACAGTAAATTGGCTGATACCTCCTGTTGGGTGTGTCAACCATTCAGAATGCGAGCAGGACAAAATTTACAAGAAGGCACTTTAACTTGTACTGATGTATTGCCTTTTGTGTTGGTGGAGTTACAAGCAACATCTTCTTTGCTTCTTGAGCCTATTTATAGTGCTGGGCAAGGTGCTTCATAGTATCCATGGGGACCATTCGCCAAAGGCACGATCTGATGACATTGTGAGGGGTCCTGCCGGACTCATAGGTTATTCATGCCATTGACTCTGCTCCTGGGTCACATTCAGGATGATCCACTCATGTCACTGCTGACCTATCCCGCTTTGCATCTGGGGCCTCTCCTTGTGTTGACATCGACTTGAGTTACTCGACTCAGATTTCATCTGGGGATCAATACTCTTTCCTCGCTGCTAGAAAGGGCTGGATTGTATCCACAGGTGGCTATGAACCACATGATGAACTAGGACGAATCATAACGGTAGTTGGTATTCCATGGTGAACAATGACGTAAGAGGACCTTCCCTCAACACGCGTTTTATTTACGGAATTTAACAAATTTTCCTGGTAAGTACAACATGTTAAAATATGAATTACTTTTGCAACCCTAGTCCTAATGTCATTAACTGCATACTATCAATTACTTTTGCAGAAATGTTTTATTGCCGGGTCCGCCACCAGGTTGTATGTGTTGGATACGGTTAACTGTTGTGCTACGAATTAAGCATTTAATTCTTGCATATTTGGCATAATAATTTGGGTCTTTGATGGTGGATTAATTTCTTGTTTTAGTGGTACTCTACACTATTATTGTAAGCTACTCTAAATGGAAGGAATCAACTGCCGGTGCAAACTTTCACGGAAGTTCACAAAATTAGCTTTTTTGTAAGCTACCCCAGTCCAATAAATATTGATTTTTCCCCTTCCCAGACTGCGTTTTATTTTTACTCTTTGTACCATTATAAATGGGTGATAAGTTCTTGAGAAGAACCCGAATGCCCACTATCATTTCATGTTCTCCACATGCAATGCCATGTAAGAATCTTCTGATGATTTATGTTAATCCCTTGAATTATGGTGAAATTAGCAAAGCCAAGCGCAATCTGTACGGTTCATAGATTTTGTTTTTCTTATAAGGTCCGCTTATAGGCCACATACATTTGTAAATGGAATCTGTACTTATAAAACCATCTCTAACTGCGTTGAACTGGAGGTACATATTGCATATGGCTGTCTACTCTTGAGACTCGGTAGCACCTGTAACCTAGTGCTGAGATTAGCTGAGCTGTTTGCCTCAAAAAGGGATATCAGAATCCTCCATTAGAGAGTGCAAAGAAAGGTTCTTTGGTTCCTGTCCAATTTGATCAGTGAATTCCTAGTTAGAAGGAAATCTTGCTGCTTCTTGTGACAAAGCGGTATTCAAACTCTTATATTGCAACATTAGCCGCAGCCTATATAGGTGAATCCATGGAGGGTCATCATTGAATTGACTAGTTTCCAAAATAGTCTCTTTTCTTTTTAGCTTAGCTTAATTCATGCATGGTTGCAGAAAATTTGCTTAGTTGGAAAACAAAATAGTTGGAATTACACATGTATTATTGAGTAGTATTCAAGATCAGTATGATTCAAGTTCTAACTTTCCTTTTCTTTTCCAGAGAAACAAAGTAAACAAATTAAAATGTGTACGAAGGTGCCACCAAGCAGCAAAAGATGTTTTTTTGGAGGTAACTTTCTTTCCCGGTTTCTACTGGATTCTGCCTGGCAACATGTTATGTTTCCCATACTTATTAAGTCTCCACAGGAAGTGGACCCCGCAACCTATCCAGCTATAAGAGCCCTATACTGAAAAAAGCAAGGATGGAGGTTAACAGGTATTTTTTTTTTCTTGTGGAACGACAGACGTGAAATGGCTGATTTCTGAAACTGTTGTCTAATTTTGTGTTACAGTCACGCAAAAATGCAAGCTGCTATTCAAAGGAATACAATTGCAAGGTTTGTCTCATTTCAACATTAACGTTCCAGAGAATTTCATACATGTTTTGTTTTTTAAATACCTTGCTATTTTAACCTCACAGGTTATTTGACTAACTCTGGCTCTGCTTTGACAGGACATCTCAGCACATAAGGATGAACTCAGCTCATGGACAGCTGATGAAGACGACGACTATCCATAGACCCAATTCAACCATTACTATCACTAAACCAACTGGTCTGAATAGGCCATTTCAGAGCAACCAACCAACTGGACCAAATAGGCCATTTCAGAGCAACAAACCAACTGGTCTGAATAGGCCATTTCAGAGCAACAAACCAACTGGTCTGAATAGGTCATTCAGAGCAACAGGCCGAAATTCTAGAGGATGATTTACTGCAGCATCGCATGCTTGGCTCTCAGCGCTCGTCTTGCTTGTGCAACAAAAATATCAACATTCTTGTGCACAAGTTGTGGTAATTTACCATTTCATGAACTCATGGTGCTCTAGGAAAAAGTCTCGTCTGAAGTTGCCCTCACTGAGCGCTTGTATCTCAAGAGCATCCGTTTGGCAAAGGGGAACCACACCAAAGTGTACCATACATATTGGTTATATCTGTAACAACATTTTTATCATATGAGAAAGGATTTTATTCCTTGATTACTTGGATCCAGATTCTGCTTCGTGAGTTTTTGTTGAAAACTTGAAATGCTAAGGCCTCAGAGGGATTGTTCTGGTGACAATTCTATGGCAACTTGGCAAGTGAATAGTGCTCAAGGTTGTCCTCAACAGTTTTTCTTTCAGATGTTGATCTCAACAGTTGCATAACAATCAGGAAGGAAAGCCACTCTTCCAGTAGAAATAATCTGTTAGTTGGTTGCCTAATGACCAAAATATGAATATTAAAAACAAGCAAAATAATGTTGGCAGTCGTTTGATTCCAGCGAACATTGGACCTGAGAAGAAAGCTCAGATTCTAAACTGCAGTTCATATTTGCGGGAAATTTTACAACGGTAGCTGCAAAAATTTACTGACTAAATATAGGCAACAGGTCATCAAATAAAGAACCTGTCTGGTACACTTGTATCAGAAAAAAACGTATTTAGTCTATAACAGAATTACAATGGCAACAAATTACTTGTGCACGACAAAAATCATCTGATAAGAAAATATGGATCAAAACTTTCAGTTGCTGAACTCCCCACTTGATCCTCTTGCTTTTTCGGGGAATTAAACATCTCGTGTGACTGTTTTACCTGCAAATAAAGGTTAGAGATCAAAGGATTTTTGAGGAATGGTGCAATAACCCCATCAAGATCTGAAAAGCCCTTCAAATACATTGTATGTTTGTCCTTCAGCTGTTCCAAAGATTGTGATTGAGCAAGTGCATATAGGCCAAGCAGACTTGCATATACTGATATGAACACATCCTTATGGTTGCCTACGCCACCAACCCAGTCAGTTTTCCCTTCATTTTCAAGAAAGCTGCTGGTCAGTGATATGAGCTGGTGCAAAAAGCTCTCCCTCCAGTTCTGCAAGAACAGTTCAACTTCTGTTGCTGTTTCCACCTGATTTTTGGACTGCAAAAGCTTCTGAATACTAGAGCAGCAGATCTGACATATCAACAACTTCTCCTCGTGGTGGTTGTCAATTTCTTTATCAAAGATCTGACGGACTAAATCTCCATGGGAGTTAAAAGTGTTAGCAGTATCCAGTACTAGCCTTAGCAAGTATTCTATGTATTTCAACCAGTGACCAAGCAAAGAAGTTAGATATTCGAAGCTCAACTCAATCACTCTATCAACTTGAAGTGGTGTGGAATCATCACATAAGTTATTAGCTGAACCCTTTGCAATTATCTTCTGAACATTATTGGCAAGGTTTTGTCTAAGGTATGTGTCTTCATCCTCCAGCAATTGGATGCATATGAACCATAAGTCAAGTATCTTGCATGCATAAAGACTGATAAATTCACCCACGTTAGCATATGAGCATTTCTCCACGATATGGCTTTCATCATGTTCCGAAGGAAGGTATGCGTTGGATAGGGATGGGGCAAAAACATTGGCTTCTTCCAGAAGACCAGAAGCAATAATTGCTTCAGCAGCAGCCCTTCGAGCATTCACAGTTTCCGATGGTGTGCTCTGGTTCTTAACAAGTCTGACAAAAGAGCTTGCACTAAGAATGACAGTGGACATGTTTTTCCCTCCAATTCTGACAAAAGAAGTAGAGTGCCCATGGGTTTTAGGGTCCAGTAAAATAACCCCCCTGAGCAGTTTAGCAAACTGTCTCACGCACATACCCATGCAACATAGAATTGTTTCTCTTGTTTTTGCATGCGACACAGTCCTATTCAAATGAACTAATCTGTCCCAGAAGGATAAAAATGTGCTGGGATCTTCTCCACAGTTGAACTGACATTCCATGTTCCATGAAAAGATGATCTTTAGATTATAATAAAGACACTTGGGGTGTTCTTCCTCAAATATCCGTTTCAATATTACAGGCTGCAGATTGGCCTTTGCCCACTGGTGCAAAATTTTTTTACTATCACCAGATCTGGCTGATTTGGCAAGCTGGAGAATCCTCTTCAGTACTGTAATTCTAACATCATATGCAGGATCAACAAGGCAAGACGCAATCTCCTTATGTAGTTCATGGGGGGAGACCTCCCGGGTCACCTCTGATATGCTTGAAGTCGTATCAAGTATTTGCAACGGAACATCTTTATCGATAGTTTCATCATGTCTCTTCGGAAGACCGACACAGCTGAAATATGATGCAGTTGCTTGTTGGCGAAGTTCAATCTGGGTAGGGTCATGGAATGCATAATGAGTTGAAGTCCCATTGTTCAAACACTGATAACTCAACTCTAAAAGGAGAGTCTGGATGGCATCAGTATGCGCACTTTTCCCTGTTCTTGCAACATCAAGCATCAGATCCAGTACCCGCAAGTAAGATGTACTTACAACAGGGCATGCACATAACTTGATGCAGCCAAGCCAAGAGCATTCTGAGAGAACCTCAATCAGTTGGCTAAGAATCTGATCCTTCTTGGTACTGTCCGTCAAAGCTCTAAAGTTGTTATCTAGAAGAGAAGACAGCTGCAGCAAAAGGCCATGAATTGAATTGAATGAGAACGACTTAGCGGGCAGAGTTAAATTTCCATTTCCCATGTCAGCTGATAAAAGAGGATCAGAACACAGAGCACGGTAAGCAGCCACTTCATGACTTCCACAAGGTAAATTATGCAGTATATCACTGACAACATGCTGCAGTCTCTCATTAGATACCAAACCAATTAAGGCTCTTGATGCAAGGACACGAACCCGATAGTTATTCTGCGTGGCACATCTTTGGATGAAAGGCAAAAGCAAAAAAGGATCTAAAGAATCATCAGTGCCACGGCTTATAGGTGAAGGTTTGAGCCTTGACAGTAGAATAAGAATTGGACACAGGCTAGGGTGTATGGCTTTTGCAATCTGTGATTCCAAATTGCTCGAATGTCCACCAGCTAGCAGTTCCGTTGCAACTTTCAGCTCACTAAAAAGGAAAGGATGAAGTGCTGGGTACCTACATAAGAAAACAAGGCACATCTTTCAATAACAAACAGTTGATCCCACAAACTGAATTAGTAGTTGGTCTGTACAGGCATTTGAAAATACTAGCATATTGCCCGCGCGTTGCAACAGGATTTTAATTAAAGAAAATTATAATTAAACCGTTATTACCATAACTTTGTTACTGATATGTGGGCCCACTATGGTTTCACACTGTTCTTTTTCCTTCACACAAAAAGTATGAAGTTGATGGTGGAGTAGTTGATATGTGGACCCTCTGACCCCACAATCATTTTTTTCCTTCCTACAAAAAGTAGGTAGTTGGTGGTGGCGATGGTGACAGATTCACCACTCACCACCACCACTAGCATCTTTTAAAGTAGTATAGATGTTTGACAATGATGAAGCAAAATGACACAGGTAATATCACCGAACTTCAATAATGCCATATGCTTTTCTGAATTGATCTACTGATATATTATATAGACAGGATTCAAAATATTGAAGTGCTGAACCACTGAAAAGGCTACCAATTTTATACTTGTAATAATTAACAAAATTTATATCTTTACTTCCATGATATTAATGTGTGAGAACAGTATGGAAACAATGACAGTGCACAAATTACTACACTGAAAACCATATACAAGCATCATGAACTTGCCTGTGGAAAAATTCAAGGCCAGTTAATGACCGCCGTGCTGATTCACGTTTGTGCACATTCAGAAACCCAACCATGCGACGAACCAATGCAGTATACGCAAGACAAGCTGCGTTACGCACTTCCCAGTAAGGAGATGAAAATGCATGTATAGCAACAATTGTGGCCTCAGCACAGAAACCAGAAGTGTCCGTCGCTAAATTTGCATCATTGAAGGCAGCTCTAAGCACATTGAACACATGCACTGTCGGAACAACACCCTCATTTCGGCTTTTAGATAAATTTCCATTGGAATGTACTCCTGCAGCAGTTCCTGACTGTGAATCACATGGTTCCCCAAGAAAATCCTTCACCGTTTCAAGCTTCTGGTTGCAATCTTTCTGAAAATTAGCTAGAGATGTTTTAGCAAATTTTATGAGCCATTCTAATGCTCGTGGAAGTAGCTTTTTTGGTGTTCCTTCTGGCTCTGCCAAGAATAAGGCAATAAAAGCAGCAGGAATTCCTGCACTCCTTCGTAGCAAATCATCCACAGTTTGCCCTTTAGCAACTGTCCTATGCATCAGTACCACCATCCATGATTCTGTCATTTTACATAGCCTGAAATAATGAAACAAAGAAAAGATCATCAGCACATAGAATGCGAGCTAAAAAAGTCCCTAATCAACATAATACACAAATGTAGAATCTGGTTAAGGTTAACACAAAATTTTCATTTCACACAAAAATAGAATCAGGTTCACAAAAATCACAATAAACTAGTAATGCCTTTGGGACGACGACTCATTAACACAACAAAACTTTCTTAATAACACGTGAGAAGGCAAAGTTTTTTATGTTGAGAGTTAAGGACAAAATTGAGTGGCTCAGTTAATCATCTTGGATATGATTGCATCACAGGTAGGAAACTGATGAACTGTTCAGAGCATCCTGTTAAATCTCATAAATAATGTCACTTGTTGGCTGTTGCTGAATTATTAATATGCCCATTCTGAATGTAAACAGATACTGCAGGACTAGGTGATATCTACATAGTAAATGTTTTCTTCTTCGTAGACAGAAGCAACCAGTGTCAGTGAATAGTGAATAAAAAATGAAATATTGATATATACCTTGAATCATTTGAGCAAAGAAGGCGATTGCAAAGGGCAGTAAGTCCAGCCCTGGTCTTATCAATTGCACCATTATGCTTCATTTTAAGAAGAACCTGCAAAAAATGGTTACCCATCTTCTCTAACTGTTCCACATCAAGAATGTCCACGGATGTGCCTGTCTCCTCTGTATTCCCAGCCAAACTACCATGAGATGAATTTGAACGAGAGCAACCAGGCAATGGAATTTTTCTGATGATAGTTCCAAAGAGAAGACTAACCTGAGATATAAATGGAACGGCTATATCATAGAAAAAAAAGTAACTGAACACAATACACAGCAAATTACATGGAAACAATGATGTGAATCTGATGTGAAGTGTGCAGTTTCTTGAAAACAAGGTCTCTGTCTTAATGGCTTAATATAAACATTATGGCTCAGGCAGGATGAGAAGCATTGCATGAAGGCCACATTCAAGTGGCCAAACAGACTTTCTGAAAACTACCTGCTAGGATACTATTATTCATAGCATGCTCAGGTTATAACCATACTGTATCGTTGATAACATGAGGATTTTGGAAAATTGATTTACTGTATCTGGTAAGAAGCTAAAAATAAAAAAAGCTGGTAAAAAGCAGCTTTCGAAAACTGAAATAAAGTAAGTGAAAAGGTTTACCTCCTTCATAGCAAGCCAGCAACCAACCATAACAACATGCTCAGCTAGTTTGCCATTATGCCCTGATCTTATATTCGCCTCTGTTATTTCCGAAGCATTACCAGGTTGATCCTCATCTATTATATCTGAGAGGAAGGAATCATCATCAATCATGTCATCCACATCGTATGGCATATACCATGCATCAGAAGAAACCACCCACAGGGCCAATGAAGTCACACGCATTATAAGTTGAAGAAGCTTTTCTACAAGACATCTCATTTCAGCAATACACGATTGTACTACCTCAGTGTTCCAATCCAACTCATCAAATGTGTAACGCAGGGTAAGAAGAATTCCATGCACAAAGCTTTTCTTACATGCTTCAGAAAGATCCTTCTCACCCTCTTCAACAACAGCACAGAGCCACTGAATAAGTGACACAATATATTGTGCAACTGGGTTTTGAGTAATGACTTCTGTCTCGTCATTTGTGGATTTTGTGTAACATTGAAGGCAATCACTTTCTTTAGAAAACACAAGAACACAGCCAAACTCCAGAACATACTTCCTGAATATCAGTCGGAAGGTTAAAGCACCAGCATCACTTTCCCGGACTCGTGGGCTAAGTACAAGTTTTTTTGCCCATCTGATAACATTGTTTATGGATGAACTCGAGGAAATCCCGGGGAGTGGTGTTGGGAATTGCAGTAGAATGCGAAAAGAGTTTTCCCTTAACCTGTCCCAGCTATCAACTATAGACCCTACAAATGAAATTGTTGAATCTGGCAGTGTTATGCTGTCACTATATGGATAAAGATCGTTCTTCCCTTCAGAGCGACAAACAGGCCATACATCTAGCAAGGTAAGAATAAGCTCCATTGCTATTGTTCTCCTTTCATAAGGGCCAGAGGGGTAACAAGAATTAAACAGAAAAGAGCTCAGCCACTTCATGAATTGGAAGAGATCTTCAGCCCTCTGGACAGTATCAGCAGAATTAGAATCTTTGTCACCAGACAATGAAGATGGAAGCCATAAGCCCTGCTTTACCTGTCTATCCAGTGCTGTCCGCACCCTGGAAAAAATTTTTCTAAATAAACTTGTCCATTTCATTTGAAATGCTGTTGAGCTACAACGCATATTCAATGGGACTGCCTTTTTAAGCAAGCTCAGCTCCAAGGAGGATGGAAGACTTGATGTCTTGGGATTTAGAAAAAGTGATTCAGCAGCATCTATTCGGAGACTTTCTTCATTGTGTGTCAGTGCCAAAAGAAACCATTTAACAGGCACTGTAACATTAATTCCTCTGATAGATATAACAGCAGCACACTTATTAGCCGCTTGCTGAGACAATTCATCAGGATCTAAATCAATGTCCCCTTCCACAAGTGCAAGATTCCGAGATACCTTAAGCAGTGAAACCAGTGCGGCTATACACTGGTCATTTTTCAAAGTAAGATCTAGTTTGATTGCCTTTGCACTTGGCCCAACATTGATGAATCCAAGCATTGCAAATATGCTATCTGCGTCAACTTCGATTACAGCAGGTAGAGCATAAGTATTTAGATTAGAACGTAGTTTTGAATTTCCAGATACTAGTCCCCGCAACAAAGGAGGCAAGCACAAAACTCTGAAGGCATCATATCCTTGCTCAACACCATCATCATTCCAGCATTCATCTCTTAAAGTCTCGAGAAAGCATTTTAAAAATGATGTCGCAGCACAACAAACATCATCATCTATGTAAGCATAAGCTGTTTCTAAAAGGAGATTTGGCTTCAACCTTAGAAGAGATTTGGCACCCAGCCGCTTTGTCAAAGAAGCTAAAGGGATATATCTCCCTTTACATCGTGGGCCTAGGCGAAGTAAATCACTTGCTATATTAAACAGAAAGACTTTGCTGTTTTCCTCAGGATCTCCTGATCGAACAGATAATTCAATATCTAATAGTAGATCAAAAATGAGATGCACCTGTTTTACTGTCTGACTCAAAGGATCTTCCAGGTTACTCCATATGATTCTCAATATATGGTTGGTAGCATCTCTTGAGAAAGGCTTATAGTCTCCAGAGAAGTCATTGGAATCAGCCAAAACAGAAGTTTTTATCTGCTGCAAACATATTTGAGTCACTGTAAGAGCATGGAAATTAAAGTGGCTATCAATTGGGTTCTCACAGTGCTTGCAAAGCTCAGGTAAAATCCCATCATACAATATAGTCCATGAGGATCCATTGGAATGAAGCTGACGCATGTTGAGTACTGTCCTTGGAATAGCAGTCAAAATCCCTCTCAGCAAGCAAAGTCTACTCAAAATCGAGATATCTCTGATTTCTTCACACAAATTGAAGTCAGAAAGCACCTCATGTCCAGCTAGATCTTGGATGTCTTTTTGTTCAGCACAATTAGAAAATAGAACTTGAGAAATGAACCAACAAATATCCTTGGAACTCATGAAAACTTGCATTGCAGCACAGAAACTCACTCCAGAGGCCACCAGACAATCCCTAGAAAAAGCTGATGACTTGAGAACATGCAGTATCGTCCTAACAACACTCTTGAAGACAGTAGATGCCTTGTCAAGTTCAGTAAACTTAGAAGGGTAGCGCTGCAGCAAGTAGTACAAGCAAGACATGGCTTCTTGGCACTGCTCCATCACAACCGGAGATGGTCGGGACCCATCAACTATGTCACTAATCACCCCATCAAGCCCAGCAACCACATCCAATGCCATCATCTCTGCGCACTTCTTGACTGATTCATCCAAAAAACCTAACTTTGGGTACCCAATCAGCGATAATGCTGCTCGAGATACCAAAAAACTTTTCTTTGCCTTGCTACCAGAGCCACCATACTCCTCACAGAGAGAAGCAAAGCATCCACTGATCAATGAACAGTATTTCTTGCACTTGGCAAGCACAGATATGAGCGTCCGGTGGAGCGGTAGGGAGTTCTCAAGGAAGAGAATCTCCAAGTAAAGTTTAGTGGCAACAAGAACAGCATCATCAGGGATGGCTGGATTAGAAAGAAACTGCACAAATGCTGAGGCAAGGTCCTTGACTGCAATGACTTGGGCATATGTGGAGGTCAGAGAGATTAAATTGTTCAATTGGGAGAAGAAATTGGACAAGGAGACCTCAGTCGGCACACGAGCTAGTTCTTCAAGGTAGTGCTTGGGGAACACAACTGAGGTGTACGTGTACCGGTGCCGATGCTGCAACGAGCGCCACTTCGCTGACATTGTTCCCCAGTATTAGCTTCTCCACTTCAATCTGAAGCACAGAAAATAAATCTTTTGGTCAATTCCAGCATAATCCACCAGTCAAATAGCAAATCATAGGTGAATCCCTGAACTCAATACCTTTCTGTGTGGCTCCAAAGAAACTACTATTTGGTCTGAGTATGGACTATGGCGTCGCTACCACGCACCTGTGGTCGAGAGTATTCACCGGCGGCGGAGAGATTGAGTTCAGCGGTAGTTCGTCGTCGGTGCGCCGCCGCCTGAGTCGAGGAGCTGTGGCGGCGGCGGCGGGCACCGGACTGGCGCAGCAAAAAGCCAAAAGAGGCGAGGGTTTAGGGCTTGGTCTCCTCTCTCTCGACTCTCCCCCCTCACGCACGCGGGCTAAAGCTTTTTCTCTGACCAAAATGCCCCCTTATGTGCTTTGAGATTCGGACTCCCTATCTCTCTCTGTCTCTCTCTCTCCCTCTTGCGGCGCCTCTCCTCTCGCCGGCGAGCGCGTCTCGAGATGCCCGCCGCGGCGGCGGCCCGCGGCCCGCTCCTCCTCCTCCGGCGGCAACCGGCGCCAGGCCTCGCCGTAATCCGCCGCTCCTTCTCCTCCCCCTACTCCGGGATGCGGTGCGCCAGCGCGGCCGCGGGGGGAAGGGAGCGGCGCTCGTCGCCGGCGTACGACGGACTGCTGCTCGATGCCGGGGGCACGCTTCTGCAGCTGGCGCGTCCGGTCGCCAAGACGTACGCGTCCCTGGGCCGGCGATACGGTTAGGACTTTCCCCCATTGAACCACCTTCGTTTCTCTCCTTGCTCTTACCGTGGCCATTTCGTCGAATACATGGCGTGTGATCTCGTGATGTGCGTCGTCCTCCAGGTGTGAGTAAGCGTGAGGAGAACATCATGGAGGGATTCAAGAGGGCCTTCTCGGCGTCATGGCCGAAGACGCTCAGGTACCAGGTAAAAGACATGGACACGCAGGGGTTGCATGGCAGGACATCAATGTTTCCTGTTCAAGTTGTGAAATTGTGGCTAGTTTTCTGCTGAGGTGACGATGTTTTGGGTTTCAGGGAGATGGACGGCCGTTCTGGAGGATTGTGGTGGCAGAAGCAACCGATTGCACCGATAATGACTATTTTGAAGAAGTATATCAGGTATCGCGTTATTTATCTTGCGTGGAGCACTTTATTGTAACTTGCCAAGGATAAGGAGGTTATTTTGATCATCAGATGAATGCTTTGCTTTCGACCTTTGGTTACTGAAGGTTGGTAAGAGTCTGTCCTGAAATAGCGTTCGAGATCTTTTTTGTGAAACATAACCTTATGACTTTGAAGAAATTGCGAGAATGAACAGTATTATGGATATGCTGTTAGATGACTGTAATCCAGATAAATAATCTTCATAGTTGATATTGGGTAGCCACTGAGTACACATGCCCTGGTCTAATTAGAATTAAGAGTTTGAGATTCATAATGCATATATATTTTTGAAGTTGAAGAGTAGTGTTTTTTTTTAAATGGAACTGAGGGTCAACTAGTAATATGCCAGTGCTAACGCTACAGCGTTATAATATTTTTGTTAATAATTTCATGTTAGTCAAATTGATTTTTCTAGAATCAGTCCAGTTGCGCATTAATTCAATTTAGATCATATATCAAATATATTTAAGCAAAGTGCAAAAACATCATATTGTCAGAAAATATTAATTCAAGACCATCAACAATCATGTCTAACCACTTCGATACATACTTGAGGGCAATATATGTCCACACAAAAAAGAATGATAGATAGTTATTCCATTAATTTGTTGTGGGCATAAACAATTCCAAAATAAAAGCATTAGGTACAATATAGAAATACTATGCAGCTAATTAACTAATTCCAAAAAATATCTGGCTCTTATTATTAATAACATGATATATAATCTCATCAAATCCTGCACACTGGTTATCATTAAGAGATGTATCTCTAAATGTTCTTGGTCTATCGTCACGGATAGTTACTCTTTAACCTTTGTCCCTATGTCATTGGAAAATTCACCTGATTACCACAAACAAATAAATGCATCAGGAAACTATTGGTAAATGAGATAATTAAATTCTATAAAAAAATACCCGTATAAAAATATTACCTATATCATTCACCTTGGGAAGACCATAATCTGTAATATCCTTTCCCATGGAATTAAGCATATTTTGTATGTCTCTAAGCACCATTTGCAATACTGATAGTGGGTTGGCTTTCTCCCGGCTGAATTCAGACATTGAATCCTTGTGCTTGTCCCATAGTATAAGGATATTGGTTCTCTCGTAAAATACCAGTATAGTCGCAAATAACCAACGCAGAACAGATGGCATTGGAAAGTCGCGGTCTCACTCAAGTAGTTGTCATGTGACATGTCCATCTCTATAAGCCCACTCTTCTCGCATGCCTCCCTAAAAGTAGAGTATGTGATGCTAGACATTGTTCTCGAATCCTCATACGAGGTTGCACCTCTCACATGGTTTAGAAGCACTCTCAAATCCTCATATGGGAGTGCACTCTCAAATCCAAATGTCATCTGCTCTATGTCGGTTATTTGTGACTATACTGGTATTTTGTGAGGTTACCAATATTCATGCACTATGGGGGCAAGCACAAGCATTCTATGTCTGAAGATTACAGCCGGGAGAAACATCAACCTAGTATTAGTAGAGCAGATGGTACTTATAGAAGCATGAGATATGTTTCATTCCATAGGGAAGGGTATCCCAGATTATGGTCTTCCTGGGGTGTGGGCGCGTTTTATTTATTACTGAATTTAATTGTCTCATTTACCAATAGTTTCTTGATGCATTTATTTGATTGCGACAATCAAGTGATTTTTTTTAACAACATAATGGCAGAGGATAGAGAGGAACTATCCGTGATGATAGACCAAGAACATTTAGATATATATACATCTCTTAATGATGAGCAGCGTGCACGATTTGATAGGATCATAGATCATGTAATTAATAAGAGCCAGGTATTTTTTTCATCGTCAGTCCAGGTGGCACTGAAAAGACATTCCTATACAAGACACATCTTGCTAGAGTGTGATCCTAGGGATTAATAGCCATTGCAACTGCAACATTTGGTATGGCAACTTCGGTATTGCCCGGAGGACGCACTGCACACTCGAGGTTCAAAATCCCTATTAAGCTTGAATAGCATGTGCAACTCCACAAAGCAAAGTGGCACCGCGGAGTTACTTCGCAGGGCAACCTTGATTATTTGAGATGAAGCTGCCATCACAAAATGTTAAGCAGTCCCTTCAAGATATTATGGATTGCTCTTTGCTATTTGAAGGAAAGGTTATTGTATTTGGTGGTGATTTCAGATAGGTTCTTCCCGTGCTGATGCGTGCGACAAGGGCACAGATAACTGATGCTACATTGCAGAGATCTTATTTCTAGGAAAATATAAGGAAGATACGCTTATCACGCAACACGAGAGCTCAATCTGACTCGTGTTTGTTGGATTATCTCCTTAGGATTGGAAATGGAACAGAAAACATGATCGGAGAGGACTACGTTCATCTGCCTGATGACATTGTGATTGGTTATGCAGACACCGAAGATTCAGTGAACGCACTAATTCAATATGTATTTCCCTCACTTCATGATGAAAGAAATGCTATGTCTGCAGCTTATATGAGCACATGGGCCATTCTCTCAACAAAAAAGAGTACGTGGATACGCTAAACACAAAGATGATTGACACGTTTCCAGGCCAGGAAAAGGTTTATCACAGCTTCAACTCTGTTGATGATGATCACACAATAGCTACCCAATTGACTTTCTGAAATCGATCACTTCAAATGGCCTCCCCACGTGAGCTTAAAGTAAAAATCAACTGCCCCATGATTTTTCTCCGCAATCTTGATCATAACAATGGATTGTGTAACGGAACAAGACTAATGGTCAAAGTATTCCAAGACAATGCAATTGATGCTAAATGTTTTGGTGGACAACATGCAGGCAAAAGGGTGGTTCATAATCACAATGACCATGAATAAATTAGAGGGTCAAACCATCCTACTTTTAGACCCTTTGTTCCCATATTGATAGCTTCATGTTGCATTGTCGAGGGCTGTGTCTAGTCAAACAACAAGGATTTTGGCCAAACTAAGAGCACTAGAAATATTGTGTATAAAGACGTCCTGAACTAGTGAACAATGGTAGGTAATAAGGCCAATATTTAATTTTACATGAATAAGGTCAAGAAATAGCTACTATAATTTATAAGGTAAAAAAATTGTTGATTAAATTGTTACTGATGACTATCATTTGTTTTATAAAGCACGCCATAGCCGAGCAGGTGGGTACTGTGTGATGGTGACCGGCATGTCGGGGATGACACAGGGGCATTAGGCGCGGTAGACCAGCTCATGCTATGGCAGGTGTCGGTTCGCAGTGAGGTGACGTTGGCTACCACATGTTTCCACCATTAAGCTTGTACCGCTCTATGAGCTACTCTTGCTGTTTTGCTGACAAATTTCAGTCGTTGTGTGATGTATATTTTAAAAGAACATGTTAACAAGCTCTTCAAGAACAAATTGATTAACCTTGTATAAATGGCGAAATGATTAATTTTAGTATATATGGTTAATAACAAAGCGATCATGACATGCTGATGTTTCGGGCATTCACGCACAGGGAGGAGGGATCTCTTCCCATTTATTAGAACTACTAGACTCCATCGATTAAACTTGTTTTGAGCAAAAACACCAAATATAAACCAATCCACACAAGTCCATTTTCCATGTGCATCAAACAATTTTAATCCATTAAATGTGTTGGCCCATTTCAACACAAACGAAGAAAACTGAAATAAAAACCAACCAATTAAATCCATCCCCACCCAACCCATTAGCAGTCCAACCCAATTGATAGTTTGGCACGGGCTACTTGTATTAGGATTGGCCTCCAAAGCTCGTAGATAGTAGATGTCCAATTCGGTTTGGACCGGTCCAGGACAAGACATGTTACGTGTATGTAGTTGTTGCACCCTGATGTCCTATCCCATCCCCTTCTCTCTCCTCCATCCTCTTGTTACACGACGGCGGTGGTCCTCCGGATCAATGACGGATACCCAGCCGCTTCTTTCCTGATCCAGAGAGCCAAGTTGATGGCGGCGGCACAGTAGCTGCCTCTACGAAGCACTAGCTCCATCCACGACTAGCTGGTGGCTCCATGGCGGATTGGCGGCTCGACAAATGGTACCACTGTCAACAGCGGGGCAGCTCCATGGCGCATTGGCGGCTCGACCAACGGTACCGCTGTCAACAACGGGAGGTGAACAAGCGGCACACAGCAACGGCGACGACGACTTATCATGTGCCAGCCAGGGGAATTGCATGGTGGTGCAACAACCTTCCTTCCTCTCTAGAGGTGTGGTGAGTTCCTCCCCGTCGGCCTTGAACTCCTCGCAGATCTTAACGATTTGCCTTTTGTAGATTCTTATACCAATAGAATACGGTAATATCTTTATTCTAGTCATATTGGACCAAGATAGCAGGATACTCTATGTATTAGACCCTACTCCACTTCATCTCAATTTCCAAGAACAACCCAAACATGAGATATGTAAAGAAATTTTTATGGATTACCGAACATTTCAACAAAGCCATGAAAAGAGCATGCCCTGGCTCTAGATTGAACAAGGATATCAACCTATGGAGTCAAATAATGCTTCCAAATGTTCCGATTCACGACAAGTAAACTTTCTTCTAAAATCTCGTCAGAACCAGTAATTTATTTCTCTAATGCAAAGAGCTACTATTCAATTTTCTGAGGGATCTATCTGGTTATCTTGTTAATCTCTTTATGCGTACATGGGAAAATGAAGAACTACACTTGCTAGCTTTTAAAGTCAATATCGAAGCACTATCATTGATTATTTAGAATGTTATATGTGATTTATTTACAAATAATTGCATGTTGAGGATGACTACGAGGTAAGGAAACACTTTTTGGTAAATCTATTGATGTACCAAGAGAATGAATGTGAAAGAAACATCCCTGGGGGTGCACGAGATTTCCTTAAGTGTATCGCTAATGCTCAAGTTTAGAATTAGTTAGTTAGCTGCAAGGAATTTCTATATTTTACCGAATGCTTTTATTTTGAACCTTTTTATGCCCGCAATAAATTAATGGAATAGCTCTCTATTACTCTTTTTTGTGTGGACATATATTGTCCTTAGATATGTATTGAAGTGATTAGACATGATTGTTGATGGTCTTGAATTAATATTTTCTGACAATATGATATGTTTGCACTTTGCTTAAATATATTTGATGTACGACCTGAATTGAATTAATGCGCAATTGGACTTATTCTAGGAAAATTAATTTGACTAACATGAAATTATTAACAAAAATATTATGGCGCCGTAGCGTTAGCACGAGCATATTACTAGTAATTTATTGATACATCAATTGTTTGTGTCGAACTTGTGCCATGTGACTTATAGTTGGAATTGCTCTTATCTTTTAGTATTATGCTCATGGAGATGCATGGCGTCTACCTGCTGGGGCTTACAAAATGCTGCGTGATCTAAAGAATGCTGGAGGTCGTACAATTCATTTATTTTCTTCCTTTTCAGTTTTCAATATTATCTTTGTCTGACACTTTTTTTGTCTGCAAAAATCACGCCTTATATTGTTTCAATTTCAGTTAAGCTAGCTGTTGTATCTAACTTCGACACACGGTTACGTAAATTACTTAAGGACCTCCATGTCTCAGATATGTAAGTGCATATAACATTCACTTTTGAAATACCTTGCTCTTACGGAAATTTTTTGTGAGTAATGGTTATATGCTAACAGATCTTGAGCTGTCCAGGTTTGATGCCATTGTTGTATCATCGGAAGTTGGACATGAGAAACCTGCTCCAGAGATCTTCAAAATAGCATTAGGTACAGAATAGCCTTTAATGGAAGTTGTGAGCTAGTTTTTCCTTTGGACTATAATAGAGTAATGGATAAATGCATCCAATTGTGGATATGTTGCATTACTGATGGTTATACTTGCAGAAACACACACACACAAGCAGGAAGCTGCACAAGTTCTATTCAAGAACCGTGCATACAATTTTTTCAGTATAACTGAGAAGTGGCTTGATTTTTGTTTTGGCAGATCAAATTGGTGTGGAGGCCAGCAAAGCAGTTCATGTAGGAGATGATGAAACTGCAGACAAGGCAGGTGCTAATGCTATAGGGCTTGAGTGCTGGTATGTAGTGCAATTGTGCAGACATCATGTTTCTTCGAGCGATTGATTGCTTATTAATGTCAGTATAATGTGACCATCATTTTTAGGCTGTGGGGAGAGGATGTGAAGACATTTTCCGAGATACAAGACCGAATCCTAACAAGACTTCCACAATGACATCATATTGAGCTCACTACAGGTGATCTTCACAGGCTGTTCACTTTTTTTTTTCCCTCTCCAAAGCTTCTTTGTCATGACCAAGAGGTGCCGACTGTTGTAATTTATCGTAGTCAAATATCAATGCCATTTGATTATCAATGCATTTGCATTTTGCAATAAACTATCACCTTTGCTACTAAATGTGGTGAATTCTACTAAACCAGATCAACATATTACAGAGACACATCACAACAGTTCTTTTCCACTCCTATGCCTGAATATACTGTACAAACTCCAGACTAGTGTCCATGCCTGAAAACAAACATGCTCAAACAGGCGCTTAGAAATATCACTCCTGCACAAGTGGAATGAAATTTTAACAAATACATGAAGCTTTCAAACACAGTTTATTTTTCATGCATGACTTAGACAAAAAAAAACTCGACCGGTAAAGCCGGCTGAGAAAGGCCATTTAGATAGAGTAGGCAGACACTACAGCTCTACTTATTGTGTGGCACTGACATGATCAGAGATGATGTCCTCGTCCCTGTCGCCATTTTCCAGCATGGTCTCGGCAATGGCGACAGAGATGCCGTGCTTGAGCATGACCTCTCTGGTGATCCTCTCCTTCTCGTCCAGTTCATCCCTTGGTGGTGTTAGTCAGACATCATCTTATCTTCACCATATCTCATGATTTCAACTCTGGGAGTGTTTGGATGGATACATGTCACCTCCCTTGCAGCCTCCTCTGCTTCCTTAACCTCCCTGAGACTAGCATTCTCACAATTGATGGAATGGGTTAGGGTAAAAAGGACCTTTCCATAATAACGGTTAAACAGTCAATTGATGGAATGGGTATCTATAGGACCAAACTAAAATTTAGGACCATAAAAGGGATTGAGTAGAACTCAGGGGCATGAGATGAATCGGCTGAAATTTTAGAGGGATATAAGAAATTTTCTCGATAAGTTGGATACATCCACAATGTGGAGGATGAATTGAATTCTATCATCGAAAAGGTAAACCATGACGCATAAGAATAAAGGAACTAAGCTAGAGAAGAATGCCACATCGTGTGGCTGGCTGGCAGCTCAGGGCCTGATTGTGGATTTTATAATTAATCGCGGGAATGGAAAATAGGTGCGTGTATATACGTACCTCTTCATAAGGTGAGTGTATCTTTACTGTCACCTAGCCTTGTGGTTTTAATTTCTTCCGTGGTTCCCAAAGCCAAGCAGCTTGTCAAAATCAAGTAGGTTGGCATCTTTTAGAAACAGCACACGGACAAAAAACTCGAGGAATTCAAGGCTTGGCATGATAGACTTTGAGCTGCAAATGACGTCATGTAGATCAAACCGGAGAAATGAACAGGGTGTGCTGAAAAATCTCAACTTCCGAAAGTAACCATCGATATCGCCAGCTCCATGCTTGCACAAATTTCTGTTGGCTATTGCACGCAGCAGATATATGGTTGAGTTGAATGCTCACTTACTCATCAAATTTCTGTTGCATTCATCGGTACCTAGGCAGGAGTACCAAGACACACATATATAGTTAGTGTTGTGGATTAACAACATGACAATGTTGGATCCATTTGATGCATCCAGGCTGGACTGCATCCTTCTAGCTTAGTTGTCACCTTCTTTGTTAACTCTAGCTGCCTTACGCCCTGCTGCAGGTACGGTACCCCGTACACAAATTCGTTTATAAAATTAAATATAATAATATACCAATTATATGTCCGTGCGTTGCAACGAAAAAAATATAGATCAACTTCAAATCACACCATTTAAAATGATATTAAATAATGATTGAGCGCATCAATTCTATGCTATGGATCCTGAACGTTTAGCAAATATAATATGCACTGATGTACGCTGAAGGATAACACATATATCAGATCTGACAAATGTAATTAGATGTACTATTATTTGTCCTGTCATTTAAGCTCACAATTCCACCTTATTCAGACGATTGTTTGAAAACATGACACCGTAACATTACTTCCCACAATTTGATTTTTTTTTCTAAGTGTGCAAAGCTGATCAATCACTCTCAAAATTCTAAAATTGATGCCCGACATTTCATTTCAGAAACAATCTAGATGCCTGACATTCATTTAGGAAAATGTCAAAACTCAAAACCTGTTAAGTTGTTCGACCGCGGCGTGTGTCGAAGGCGGCACGGCTGCTGGCGTCCCAAACGAGGAGATGTCGTGGTCGCGCATGGCGGCGAGCGGAGCACAACGGCGGGTGGAAGATTTGCATGTCGGAGATGATGAAACGGCATATACAAGGTAGGTGCTAATGCGATAGGGCTTGATTGCTGGTGTGCAAAGCCTTTTCCCCAATGCGTTGCAGAACTGATGCTAATATCATGTTTCAATCATATCTTGCATTTGATTTGTTCTTCTGTAATGATTGAATATATATAATGCCATTTTGATGTCTTTATCATTTTCAGGATGTGAGGCATCTCCCAAGATACGGGACGAATTCTAACAAGTCCACAGTGTGTTTATCGCCATGGAGCTCACTTCAGGTGATCTGCTCATGCTCAAGTTCTTGGTTTTCACTAAAAGCTTCCTTTTCATGACCAATAGGCGGCAACTATCATAAATCATTTGTAAATTATCTTTTCGTATCGGATTAGTGGTGCATTTGCAGTAAGTTAGTGACTCAGGAAATGCGGTGAAAATCACTAAACCAGTGTTTTGTAAAAGCATTGCCCTTCCATTTCATGTGCGTAATTGTATCAAGCATTCACATCTTCTGGTGCCAGATGAAGTTCTCATTCGTCAGAGGGAGCAGAACAAAGCAATGCATGCTATGCTGCTTACAAGTAGACATTATTATTTATTTACTATAGAATAGATACTATGTAGTGACTGCCTGAAACAAAAATGATTAATTGGACATACATGTAGAGAATCACTGCTGCTGCTGCTGCTTAGAATATATATATACACATACTTGTATGTTAAATGGAATGAAATTTAGGTAATTACACGTAGCTTCCAAGCACATTATTATTTTTTTCCAGACTCCTTGTCTATGACAGATGCCACTACAATTCTGCTTCTTGTGACGCCGACATGATCAGAAGATGATGTCGTCGTCCCGTTCGCCGTTGTCCAGCATGCTCTCGGCGGTGGCGACGGAGACGCCGCGCTTGAGCGCGACCTCACCGGCGACCTTCTCCTCGGCGTAGCGCTTGGCCGCCTCCATCTGTCGCTCGAGCTCGCGCTGCTTGTATCCCTGGATCTTCTTGAGGCGGAAGAACTCCTCCCTCTCCTGCTCGTCCAGCTCCCCCCTTATGTACACGATGGTGTTCTCCAGCCGCGGCTTCACCACGTTCTCCAGCGCGTTCACTCGCCGGTTCGTCGTCTTGATCGCCGCATCCAGCGTCAGGAACGACGTCTGCAGCGACGCCAGCTCCACCAGCACCTCCACGGCGCGCCCGTGCGCCGCCCGGCACGCCGCCACCTGCTGCCCGCCGCCGGCGAGCCCGGCGAGCGACGTGGCCGCGGCGGCGTCGGTGGTGAGGTAGTGCTCGAAGCGGGGGAGGCGGACGCCGGCGATGTTGTCCTGGTGCGCGCGGACGCGGATGCGGGCGGGGCCGACGGACTGGTGGACGACGTGGCGCAGCGGGTCGCCGGCGGCGTAGAGCGCCTCGGCGAGGGAGAGCGAGGCGGCACGCATGGCGTCGCCCATGGAATCCTTGGCGGCGACGATGAGGCGGAGGATGGCGCGGAACTTGACGGTGAGCGCGTCCGACTTCTTCTTGAGCAGCGCGTGGCCGCGGGTGGCGCCGGTCAGCCGCGCCTTCACCATGCCAAGCGTCGTCACCGTCGGCACCACGCTCAGCCGCTGCCCCTGACCCGCCATGCCGCTCGTCGCTGGCTCGCCGAAGGAGACGACGACCACTTTGAGCTGGCTTTGTGCTGGTATATGAATATGCACACACTGTACTGTGCGTTGCGCCTAGGTGTGCATGGCCATTGGGAGCACGTCTTCGCGCGTCGCGATGGTTCAGGAGGAGGTGAAAAGCGATTTCCCGTCACGGGATCAGGTACACGTCTTGCAACTGTGCAAGTCTGGACCTTTTTCTTTCAAGAACAAGCATTTTATTTTATTAAGATTGGACAGCAATCGTGCCAACTAGCCATCAGTTGAATTGGTAAATATTTTATTACAAGTTACAGAGTAACATTCAACGTTCTCAAGTACTTGGTTCTAAAATAGTTATCTTTGTAGATTGTTTAGTATAAATTAAGATTTAAGAAGAAAAGACTACCGTGTTTCTTATTACATGAGGTATGGTTAGGAGTGAGAGAATGATTATGGGTAGAATACGGGGAAATTTGAATATGATATCATTGATAGAACAAGTAGTACTCTATATTAACAACTATTTTGAGATAAATTTTGAATCTTAAAAAGACAACTATTTGGTATCAAGGTAGTCGCTAGAACAAAAAAGGGCATCCCTGTCGGTTCATAACAGACATCCCTGCCGGTTTTTGAAAGGTAACACGCATCCCGCCGGTTTTTGAATCGGCTATGATGCCCCAAACCTTGTCAGCCAGAGGAGCACGAGCTGACATAGGCCAGGAGTCGTTATTACCCATCGAATACATACCAATCCCACGATACACAAGCTAGTACATACAGAAATAACAGTGGATCATCGCAGACTTAATCCAAAATTATTACATCACTGGGAATAGTCCTTACATATATTGCCAACATAGACAGGCCCATAGGACAACACAAACAAACAGAGATCACACAACACAGCGGCAAGGCGGAAGTAAAAGCGGCGATAACTACGCGACTAACTAAGCACAAAGTACTAGGCGACTAAGCACCTAGGCAACTAACCAAACCACAACGGTTTGGGCACAAAGGACGAACTCTAGAAGTCTTCATACTCAGCTTGCTCCTAGAGGAACTCTTCCGCAGTAGGGTCGACATTGTCTTCTCCAAATTCTACATATATATAGCAAGGGTGAGTACAAAACATACTCAGCAAGCCCAGGAAAAGATGACATGCTAGCCAAACCAAGGAGTCTAAGGTTTCATTTGCAAAAACAGCATTTTTGGTAGCAAAAGCATTTTTACAAAATACTAGTGAAGCAAAGTTTTAGTTGTTGGAAAGAGGCTCACACCTCAATCCATTCCACAAGTTGCTTTGCAACAACTTGTCTAAGTGAGTATCATGTGATTACATCATTTCTTATTATTTTCTTTTCACTTCATAATACTTTACCCATTATCCATATATCACCACTTAACCATTTCTCATAGTTAACTAGCTATCTCAGCACCATATATCACCTTCTCGGCACTAACCACACCACGGTGCCATAGACACCCCAGGCCACACAGGCCTGCTCCTAACCATGTAGGTTAGTCGTCTGCCACACAGGCTAACTCTGGAAATGGTTCCCAAATCAACAAACATCCTTTTCAAAACTTTTGGAACCAAAACTACGCTATGAGGAACATCTCATATTCGCCCATGACCATGGGCATGACTATTTGAACAGTTCGATTAATCTTTGTAGAGGTTGTACGCTTTACCCAGACGTCATGAGTTGACTCCAATACATAACGTGTGTCGATCAAACACGGTCAGTAAGGGAGAACTTACTACAAGGCTTTTCCAAAGCTAACCCATGAAGATCCCTTGTCACATGGTTAGGTTGAGTCCACAACCAAGTAACGGGCAAGTCCATGGCCTCATCCACTCAGGAACACCGGTGATGCTACACCTATTATCGACAATGCGCCACTATAAAGGCAGTAAACTGGGTTTCCTACCAAGTTGGAGTTTGGCTTTCCGTGAGTCCGGGCCCACTCTGAAAAACAATCCAATGAAGACCGACTGGTCGAGCTAGATCAGTTGGAAGAAGCAAGGGACGTCGCTACGATCCAGTCGGTTAGATACCTACAAGGCTTACGTCGTTATCACAGTAGTCATGTCCGTGGCTGCACCTTTTCGATGGAAGATCTTGTATTATGGAAAGTACAGACCACCAAAGACAAGCATAAATTATCTCCCTTATGGGAGGGACTGTTCATTATCGCTGAGGTGACACGCCCGAAGGCTCACAGGCTAACGCATGAAGATGGTTCCCTGATCGACAACTCGTGGAATATAGAACAACTATGTCTTTTCTATACCTAAGCATTGTATTATGTTCATTCCATATATATATGAATAAAGTTTTTACACTTTGACTCACTACGCCGATTGTTTCCAACCGAGTAGTGAGTCAGGAGCTACATGATAATATCACGGCTTTGCTTTATTTTGTTTAAACCCGAGTGCTTTTTTGTCTAAGTCACAAAATCTTATAATGATCATACTAGTCGTACTGAGTATAAATCTAACGGGATAAACGCCTTTTTAAGCCAATCCCTATCACTCGGCATACGCAGCTAGTCGGATAAGTCTAATGACGACGATGACAATACAAGTACTCGGTCTCTTACAAGCAACTAAAATCCAAGATATTTACATTCTGTACAACATACAAGGCATAACACTGTTTGCATACATGTCCAACAGTTTAAACATGGAGTAACCCTGTCTTTGCCCTGGCAGCTACATTTGGATGTCTTCAGCGATAGCTCTGGCGATGCCATGGGCTTTGTTGATCAGCTCCAATGCTTGCTCAGGAATCGTGCCATCTGCAAAACTCTCGCCGAGTGCCTCAATATCCACTCGGGGATAGAGGGACTTAGTCATCGCGAGAGCCTGCATGATCCCCATTGTCACATGCTCCATTGCAAATGTTTTTAGAACTGCTGGAGCAGCCTGAAGGTGTTGAAGTATGTGGACAGCGTCGGTGGTGCTAGGGCCGGCTTTGTCATGTTGCATGATATCGAGAAGAGACTTGGCTGCATCAACAAAAGCTTGCTGGGAGTCCTCCATATGTCGAATTGTTCGCCGAAGGACTCGAACTGCAACTGGACTTTGTTGACGCCGAAAACCCGCCGGGGGCCGTTCGGCGTCGGGGTGACACGCGAAGGCCTAGGAGATTTGCTTCACTCCAGTACAGGTCCTAAAATCTTGAGGTTCGTAGGCGTGCCAGTCAATTTGACCCTGCAATTGACAAGGAGAGAAGATGTCAAATTTTTGAGCCAATCGACTGGAAGCCGGCTTGGACTCATCTCATCGGCCGATGGCCGATACGCACTGTAGCACTTATACATCGGCTAAAAACGATGACGGCAAAAGCAATAGCATAATAATAAACAAGTATCGCGCTAGCCGATCATCGAAGGGATACTCAAAAACCGGCTATAAACTTGGTAGAATAAACAGACAGAATGCATAAGTAAATAGATCAAATAAACTCCAGCCGATCATAGTTTAGTGTTACTGGTATTGTCGTGAAAATATTGCTCGTGCCCGTGCCCGGGCCCTTGCTCACATCGGCTCCCGGGGTCTTCATCCGCTATCCGTGCCCGTGCCCGGGTCCTTACCTAAGCTCGTGCCCGGGTCCTCACCTGGGGTCGTGCCCGGGAACCTGCTTGTACTTGCACTTGGATCGGCAAAATAAACCAATCGGCTAGCCCTTAGCCGATCGTAACAGTAATACAGGCAAGAATGTGTAATAAGGTATGCAATAACATAAATGATAGACAATTGATGAGCCAGCCGACTACCGAACAGAACACATGAATAATCGGCTAGAAGCCGATTATAAAATAAGATAATGAATAAATGTAGTCGGCTTCAACAGAACTTACCGGCTAAGCACTCCGATAACAACATCGCATGACACCCACCGGCTCATTAAGAGTGAAGCTATTATCGTCAGTCTAGTAGATCGGACCCAACCGTTGCAGCACAGACTGATGATGATAACGACACCTCGACAGGCCGATAGATCTAATGCGATCGTGATGTAGAACATGATAATTTACCGGCTATACACCCCGGTAAGACGCCTGCGCATAAAGCATCGACTTAACAGGAACGATTTATCGCTGCAGTTTAGTAGGTCGGACCTAACCGATGCAGCACAAACTGATGATAAACTGCTCCCAGTAAGCTGATACAATCTACGCACGCGTGACGTGATATACCTAGTCAATCTATGAGATCAAACTGAACTGATGCAGCCATAGATAAAATAAATATATCATGGTAAGCCGACTACCATAAACCGACTAGAATATCGGACCTAACCGAGGAAGTCCTAGCCGATAGATAGCCGAGGTGACGAGACTTACCCTCTCGCAGGAGGTCGGACCTAACCGATGCAGCCCGGCTCGAAAAGCAAGATCCTGTCAGAGAGTGGCGATGCGCCGAATTTTGTATTGATCGAGTAATGATTTACAAGATGCTCGGGTGTACGTATTTATACCCCGAGTTACATGAGTCCTTATAGGACACGGTACATGATTTCCTAATTATAACAGAAAACACTAACAAGACTTGACCGGACACAGATTCAGGTTTCCTAAAGATAAACACTTGTCTAATTAATAGGTACAGTAAATAACTGCCAAACAGCGGTCTTCACGACCTTTTCCCGGAATCGGTCTCTTCTGGATTAATTTCTGTTAGTTGACCACAATTTCTCCTTTGACCGAATCTGATACAAGGCCTTACCAAATTTTGGCGTTAACACATGCCCCCCAATTTCGGAGTTCTTTATAGGACTTCGAAATTCCTTCGTTTTTTGGGCCTCCCTGGCTGCAAGATGACTCCTATCGGACTCAGCCAATGGTTCAAGGGCTTTTACTATGGCTTCACCAAGGAGGCCATGCTTTGGTTCGCATATGATGATGCAGCATCATTTGAGATGCCTTCGAATTTCAATCCACTCGATGTTTTGGCTAATGATGAGTCGAAGACCATATATCTATCAGCTATTACCCCTTGCCTACTGCCCACTGGTTTCTCTCAGGGCCGATCGCAACAACCATCTTATGAATTTTACCACCCATCGGTCGGTTCCCGCCAGCTTGGCCTCGGTCAACTCCCAATCGGCCTATTCTTCATCAACAAACTTCAGGCCCCCGGGGTAATGTCAACAATGCTCTAGAGTATGATCGGATGCAGACTCTAACAGAATCCCTTCCTCTGGGCACCGCCACCGATGTGGAAGTATGTACTACCAATACAAAGCTTTTCGCCCGATGGTGGTCAGAATGGAAGAAACACTTGTTCAACTCATCGGCCATCCATTACTGCTCTCACCTCAACGCCAACTACGTCGAATCCGATGAAGAGGTAACATCCCACAATCCTTAATCATCCTCCGATCATCTCTTACAATCCCATCTTGCAGGCTGTTGACGAGGAGCCACCGACAACAAGCACCAGTGGCCGGCCGATCATATACCAACCATCATCGGCCAATCCCAACTTGGGACATGATGCTCCCCCTCCATCATCTCTCCTCCGGGCGTCGCGGCCAGCAGGACAACGCAAAAAATTGGCATCTCGCCCTCACAAGAAGCAGAAAACCAGTGCCGACGTCACGGTCACGGCACCATCCATTGAAACAACATTGACCCCTTCACCCCCGCAGGTATGTGCTAAGTCTTGGCATTATTATCTGTTTCCCACCTTCATTATCGATCTTATTTTCAGCCCAAGTCATTAGCTCCCGAACCTCAACCTTCACCTGGCATCTTTACAAGCATCGAGCCGATGATTCCTGCAACCGTTCCAACTCTAGCATCCAGCCCCCAAGCCGATATTGAAGTTGCTTCTACTTCGGCACTAGACGTCGGCCACCCTGAAGATCAATCTATTCATCCTTCCGATGCCAATGTCACTCGTCAAGCCGACGTTGAGGCTGTTCTTACTTCAATGCCAGGCATCGGCCATCCTGAAAAACAACCTGCTCACCCATCTGATGCTGATGTCACCCAAGCCGCCGATGTCCTGCCTCAGGTAATCTCATCTCATATCCATATTTCATTTTGACTTATTACTGATCCATTTACCGATGTCAATCTGCAGTCCCTAGCCGACTTATTCTCTTTCGACATCGGCAAATACCTAGAGGCAGATGAAGAAACAGTCACCAGCGCGGTAACCAAGCCATCCTTCCCAGCTGACGTGCGTGAATACCTGCTGAATATCATTCGTTTGCTAGAAAACCCGATCGACGCATTGGTAGAAGACTGCGGGCCGATCCGGGCAAGATTTGTAGAGATTGAGCATCATTTGTCCGAAGAGCTCATTGATGCATTAACTCCTGCTGCATACCTAGAGTCTCACAAATTCCAACTTACCAAGCTCAGACAGCGTATAGCCGATCGTACTGATCAACAGACGATGGTCCAAGATATTCAAGACGATCGGCTGTTAGCTCAAACAGAAAAGAAGAAGCTTGACGACATGGCAACTGCCCCTCAAGAACTCCAATCCAAACTAGACCAGCTGAAGAAAAGGGAAGCCGATTTGCTGGCCGAACTGGAAAAAATCCGCAAGGACCTCGAAACTACAAAATCCCAGCTCATCAGCCTGCCACAAGCTATACAAAACCAAGAAGCCAAGGTTGCAGCAGCAGTGCGTCAAGTGGTCCATCAGCGCAAGAACTTGAAGACTATCCCGGGTACCGATGAAGAAGATATTCATGCCATCGACGAGATTGACCAGATCCGCCTGCGCGCGATTGACACAATTCAAAAATACTTGTAAAATCTTAACATTGACGACTTTAACAATGCTCTGAAACCTGCCGATTAATCTTTTGCTATACCATAATCCAATCGGCTTTGCTACCTATTCATCTTACTTCATCCTTGCTCGGTGGTGTTTGTATTTGTTTTATCTAGAGGCGATACCAATTGATATCGGCTATCTTTAGGCGATGTAATAACATCGGCTCCTGCCCGGAATTATTTTTAGAAATCGGCCGCATCCATCTGATTCAGGAGTTAATCCAAACGCTCGGATAGTACTTCTTGAGATATTTCCCGTTAAGCGCTTTAGCAAACTCCGTCCCCTCAAGATCTTCTAATATGTAAGCATTGCCAGGTACACAACGATTAATCCGATACGACCCTTCCCAATTAGGCGACCACTTTCCGAACTTACTATCTCTGGACCCGATCGGCAAAATCAACTTCCATATAAGATCTCCTTCAGTAAATGATTTATTCATCACCTTCTTGTTATAATGCCTAGCCACCCTAGCTTTATTCTCTCTGATCCTTTCCAGCGCCCTTAACCGATTCTGAGCCAAATCCTCGAGTTCATCTGTCATTAAGTTATAATAATCATCGGCTGTCAATTGATTTTGCAAAGAAATCCTCCTAGAGCCGATGTTAGTTTCCCAAGGTAGAACTGCCTCATGTCCATATACCAATTGGTACGGTGGCACCCGAGTAGATCCATGGCATGCCATCCGATAGGCCCATAATGAATCGGCTAGTGTAGTATGCCATCTTCGCGGCTGCTCATCAATCTTCCGCTTGATTAATTTGATCAGACTCTTGTTCGAAGCCTCTGCTTGCCCATTAGCTTGAGCATAATAAGGTGATGAATTCAATAATGTAATTCCCATACTGGCAGCAAATTGTTGAAACTCATCGGACACAAAAATAGATCCCTGATCAGTAGTTATCGTCTGAGGAATCCCAAACCGATAAATTATATGCTCTTTTACAAACTCAATCGCATTCTTGGACATGACTTTCTTCAAAGGAATTGCTTCCACCCATTTTGTAAAATAATCTGTCGCCGCCAATATGAATTTATGTCCTTTACTTGATGGAGGATAAACCTGGCCGATCATATCAATTCCCCATCCTCTGAACGGCCACGGTTTGATGATAGGATTCATAGCCGATGCTGGTGCTCGCTGTATATTCCCAAATTTCAGGCAATCCTGACATCCTTTATAATATTTGAAGCAATCCTCCAACATTGTCGGCCAAAAATATCCTACTCTCCTCAATATCCACTTCATCTTATGAGCCGATTGATGAGTTCCACAAACGCCTTCATGCACTTCGCACATAACCACTTTGGCTTTTTCCAAATTCAGGCATCTCAGCAGAACTACTTCAAAAGTCCGATAATATAACTCTCCATCAAGCAATACATACTTAGTGGCTTTATACCGAAGCTTCCTAAAAACCGATTGCGACGGATTTTGTAGATAACCAATTATTTCTTGTCTCCAATCATCGGCTTTATCCTGAATATCACTATCGGCTATTTCAACTTCAATTTGTCTATTCAGCCGATAACCCGAAGCAATCTGTGCAAGATCATTAGCTTTCAAATTCTGTTCTCTAGGAATATGGTCTACTGATACCATCCTGAAACCCTTCAATAAATCTCTACATTCTTCATAATATGATCTCAAAACATCATCTCTGCATTCATATTCCCCAGACAATTGCTTGATCACTAACAAGGAATCCCCAACAACCTCTATGATATCGGCCCCGATCTCTTTTAAAAGTTGAAGTCCTTTCAACACCGCCTCGTATTCTGCTTGATTGTTGGTCCGATAGGGTTTAATGGTAAAAGCAAACTCGAAACTTGCCCCCCGAGGCGATATAATGACCAATCCGATACCAGATCCATACTTGCAAACCGATCCATCAAAAAATAAAGTCCACGGGATCGGCTCCACATAATTTTCATGAACTCCCCTGTGTTGTACGATCAAATCGGCTATTACCTGTCCCTTGATTGCTTTGGCCGATTCATACCTCAAGTCAAACTCTGTTAGGGCAAAAATCCACTTACCAAATCACCCTTTTAAAACTGGAGCCGACAGCATGTATTTCACCACATCGGCCTTGCAAACCACTGTACACTCAGCCGATAGGATGTAATGCCTTAACTTTGTACATGAGAAATATAAACAAAGGCATAATTCTTCCACCGCAGGATATCTTGTTTCAGCATCCAAAAGTCTTCTGCTCAAATAAAACACAACTCGCTCCTTGCCTTCAAATTCCTGTATCAAAACAGACCCGATGGATTTCTCATCGGCCGATAAATATAATTTGAACGGCACTCCTTTTTGCGGCGGAATCAAAACAGGTGGGAAACTTAAATAACTCTTAATCTCATCAAATGCCTTCTACTGTTTTGCCCCCCACACAAACTCTTGATTGGCTTTCAATTTCAACAACGGAGTAAAATGTTCAATCCTCCCTGACAAGTTTGATATGAATCTCCTTACAAAATTAATCTTGCCGATCAATGACTGTAACTCTATCTTGTTGATTGGCGGTTCTGTATTCTTAATGGCTCTGATGCTCCGTTGGCTAACTTCAATTCCTCGCTCATGAACCATAAAACCCAAAAACTGCCCAGCCGATACACCGAAAGCGCATTTATTAGGATTCATCCTTAATCCATATTTCTTTGCCCTTTCCAGCACTTTTCGCAAATCGGCTATATGGCTTTCATTACTCTTGGACTTAACCACCACATCATCGATATAAATTTCCACTAATAAACCGATGAGATCATGAAATATATAATTCATCGCCCTCTGATAAGTTGCACCGGCACTTTTTAACCCAAATGTCATTACTACCCACTCATATAAGCCGATAGCCCCAGGACACCGAAACGCAGTCTTATGTATATCTTCTTCTGCCATAAAAATTTGATTGTACGCTGCATTGCCATCCATGAAGCTAATAATCTTGTGGCCCGATGCTGCATCCATCAACAAATCTGCTATCGGCATCGGGTACTCATCCTTGGGGGTAGCCTTATTCTCAATTTTCCATTCTTCTTTTCCACCGGGACGATATTAGAAACCCACTCAGCATATCGGCACGGCCTTATAAACTTTGCGTCATATAACCTCGTGATCTCCGCTTTGATTGGCTCATATAACTCCGCCTTAAATCTCCTTGGAGCCTTTTTAAACGGCCGATATCCAGGTTTAATAGGAAGCCGATGTGCAATAATCGATCGGCTTAATCCTGGCATCTCATGATATTCCCAAGCAAAACAATCCCAATACTCTTTTAATAATTTTATTAATTCTTCTCGAAACTCGGGACACAATTTTTTACTTATGTACGTCGGCCTCGGCCTATCTCCTGGTCCTATATCAATTTCTTCCAAATCATCGGCTGACATAAACCCTTGTCCCAACTTTCTCTTGAAATCTTCAATAGTGCCCATCAGAGTAACAATTCTGAGCCGACTTGCCGAATCGGCTGTATCCCTTGACTGGTGATCTTAAGATAATCCCCTTTCCATACTTTTTCAGATAAGCAATCGACACCATCAGCCTCCCAAACCGGCAAATCGGTCATTGCAATGTTGGTCGATTGATCTGCTAGGATTACCTCAACTTGATCTCCCTGCCACTGTATCAGACTTTGATGCATCATCGAGGGCACGCAACAGTTCGCGTGAATCCAATCCCTGCCAAGGAGCAGACTATATGATCCTTTTCCATCGATGACGAAAAATGTGGTAGGTAACGTCTTGTTTTCCACTATTAACTCTACGTTTAACATGCCTTTTGTCTCCGATGGATTCCTGCCGAAATCTTTTAACACCATATTTGTCTTGATCAAATCTTCGGCGGTTTTTCCCAGCATCCGATACGTAACATACGGCATTAGATTAACAGCTGCCCCCCCATCGACCAACATTTTCGTCATCGGCTTCCCATTCACATAACCCTTGATATATAATGGCTTCAAATGCCGATGCTTTGATTCCTCAGGTTTATCAAATATAGCCTGATCGGGTTGCAGTGTTAACTGAGCAAAAACTTCTTCAATATCTTCCTCATCCGATGAAAGTGCTTTATACTCCCGAGGCAAAAAGAAAACCATGTTTACTGGAGCCGATGGATCAAACTCATCGTCATTTTTCTTCACACGCCAAACCCGTTTAGTTCTCTTATGACGATGATCGGTTTCCTTATGATCTTGCCGTTGTTCCTCCTGTTGCTCTCAGTGCCGTAGCCGCTGTGCCCTTCTTTTCTGATTCTTTGTAAATATTCCACTAGGACACCACTGAGGATTTTGAATTTGTCGTTTCTCATGCAATTCCTCGTCTTCGAAAAACTCTTCATGGACCGGCCCCAATCGGCTATGTACCGATGCTCGTTTTCCAAGCGGCCGATCCTGTGAAAATCCTTCCTGCTCAAAACTCCGAGATCTTGCAATACCACATTCAGGACACTCTCTGATTGACGGCAATCTTATCCCTCGATCCTAGCAAAATTGAAAGAATGGGCAATCCCAATGTGGATTATACCTTTCCTCGTATGACGAAGCCCGTTCTTCTTCGCGCCTTGAGTATTTATCTATCAGCTGCAATGAAGTAATTCTAGATCCGTATTCTCGATGCCTTCCTTCGTCGGCTTGACTCATCGATGATCCAGTATAAACCATGTTCACAGGGAACGGATGTCCATCAATCTTCATCGGCTTTTTGTCCTCAAACTTGATCCTTCCTTGTTTGACGGCCGATTGAATTTGTTGCTGAAAAACTTTGCACTCATTGGTGTGGTGCGATACCGTGTTGTGCCACTTGCAGTACCTCTTCTTCTTTAGTTCTTCGGCTGATGGAATTATATGATTTGGCGAAAGCTGTATTTGTTTTTCTTGCAGTAATAAATCAAAGATTTTATCGGCTTTATTGATGTCAAAGTCATACCGCTCCTCCTTGCCGATATCCTTCACCCATGGGCACGATACCGATTTCTTATTTCTAGCCCACTCCGCCAATCCAAATGCAGCATCGGATCCTTCATCTTCTGAGTCCGATGAATAAACTTGTACCTGAGCAACCCTTCTTTGAAACTTGTCCTTTTTTGCTTCTTGAAATCGGCTTTCATGAGCCGATACCTTCTGTACCAGGTGCGCCAGGCTCTCGAACCCTTGTGATGAAAACCTCTCTTTAATAGGAGCTAAGAGACCCTGGAAAGCCAAATCGGCCAGATGCCCATCGCTTAGATTCAAACTATAACACCGGTTTCTTATGTCCCGAAAACGCTGAACGTATTCCGGTACCGTTTCGTCTGGCCTTTGTCTAACCGATGTTAAATCTGTCAGCCTCATCTCATGGATTCCAGCAAAGAAGTACTTGTGGAACTGCTTCTCCAGATCAGCCCATCCCCGAACCAAATTCGACGGTAATGAAGAGAACCATGTAAAAGCCGATCCAGATAATGACAAGGGAAAAAATCTGACCCTCAAAGCCTCCTCAGCCAATGCCTCTCCGCACTGGGCCAGGAATCGGCTAATATGCTCTACTGTAGATATGCTGTCCTGCCCTGAGAACTTGGAAAATCTGGGACTCTGTATCGGTGCGGTAATGGAACTCTATCAAACCACTCAAGATACAGATGCCGATACATAAATGTTTGCTCCTTTGGTTTTATCCCAAATTGTTCTCTCACTATCTCTGCAACCCTTGTCGATAAATCTTCATCCCTTGGGATTTCCTGTTGATACTGCATGGGTGGAGTTGGTAACCGATTCTGCTTAGGATATTCTCTCTGATAATTACCCGAATCGTGAACACCTCCTGGGTAATTTTGTTGATATCCCCCGTAATAAGCCGTTTGGTGGTATCCCGTAGGAACATCTTGTTGCCCCCCAGCCTGGTTCTGTGAAAACAGATTTTCCGGTATATCTTTTCTGGGGCCATAGGCAACATGATTTGGCTCCATCTTTGGTGGGAGGTAAACAGGACCTCGAGTAGGCTCTTGAGCAATCGATCCATCCACTGCCTTCTTGATGAGGTTATGCAGCGTGTTCACCAGTATCCCTGATTGATTGATGAGCGCGTGATGTACTGCTTCATTCACCATATCCTGTAAGGGTTTTATTGGTGGACTCTCAGGTGGTGTACGACTCGATTCACCAATCAAAACTGGTTTTGGAAATTGTGTTTTTTGAATCGGTCCTTGTCGCGTCATGCTAAAAGATTCCAAATAGAGCTTCTGAAAATTGGCCATATTCTGCTCAACTTGCTGTTTTTGCTCTTCAATTAAATCTTCCATGCTGACCGGAATTACGTTGTCTGTTTTAACCTCTTTTCCGGCCATGTTGAAATTCCGTGTCCCACCAGGCGTGCCAAAAACGTGTTGACACCGAAAATCATCGGCAACGTTAGGAACGAGCCGATGATATGGTTCAGCGCACTAGACACGCGAAGGCCTGGGAGATTTGCTTAACTCCAGTGCAGGTCCTAAAATTCGAGGTTCGTAGGCGTGCCAGTCAATTTGACCCTGCAATTGACAAGGAGATAGAAAATATTAGACCAATGAGCCAATCGGCTGGAAGCCAAATTGAACTCATCTCATCGGCCGATAGCCGATACGGACTATAGCACTCATACATCGACTAGAAGCCGATGATGGCATAGATAGGCAAAATAAACAAACCATGTGGCTAGGAAACCAATAGCAATGTAAATAAATAAACTAGCCGACTACTGACATAACATGTGTATCGGCTGAAAAGCCGATGACAGTGTAGCGTGCCAAAAACGTGTTGAACAATGCAGTCGGCTTTAATTAATAAAAGGTAACCTATCGGCTACGCACTCCGATATAACATTGCATAGACACCCATCGGCTTAACAAGAATAAATCTATAATTATTAATCTAGTAGGTCAAACTGAACTGATGCAGCACAGATTAATAACGATAAAAGAATCTCGGTAAGCCGATAGATCTAATGCAATACTGATGTATTATACGATAACCCATCAGCTATACATTCCGATGAAACCCTTGCGTAAAAATCTATCAACCTAGCAGGAATAATTTATCGTTAGCAGTTTAGTAGGTCGGACCTAACCGATGCAGCACAAACTGATGATAAATTGTTCCTAATAAACTGATAAATCTACGCACGAGTGATGTGATATATCTATTCGGTTCAAGAGATCAAACTTAACTGATGCAGCCGTAAATAGAATAAATATATCGTGGTAAGCCGACTAACGTAGATCAACTAGAATATCGGATCTAATCGAGGAAGTCCTAGCCGATACGGTAGCCGGGGTAACGAGACTTACCCTCTCACAGGAGGTCAAACTTAACCGATACAGCCCGGCTCGAGAAGCAAGAACCCGTTGAAAAGGGTGGCGATGCGCCGAATTTGTATTGATCTTTGTGATAGATTTACAATGTACCCAGGCATACGTATTTATACCCCGAGTTGATATAGTCCTGATCGGATACGAAACAGGAGTTTTCTAATTACAAAAGAAAAATTAACAAGCCCTGATTGGACACGAGATCAGGTTTTTCTAAAAATTATTATCTCTGCCTAATTTACAGATAAGATATTAACTGCCATGTTGCAGTCTTCACGATTCCCTCCTGAATTCGGCTTCTTCTGGATTAATTTCCTGCTAGCTGACTGAGTTTTTTCCTTAACCGAATTTGATTAAGAATCATGCCAAATTCTGACGTTAACAACTACGCCAGCTTGGCCCACCAATTGTGGACCACCCAAGTTAAATTGGACCTGCTACCCCACATGCCCAACCGAACCCACAACTTTAAGTCATAGGCCTACAACCCAAAAGACTAGTCTTGATGGCTAAGGACCGCCTCCACCTTTTAAGTTATGCTCTCTCATCATCAATTCTCGACGTGGAACTAAACCTAATATATCCAATCAATAAAACCGTATACTAGTAGGTGCTAATGGTATAAAGTTTGATTTTTGGTATGAATAGTCTTTGCCTGTTTCATTCCTTCCTTCATGCAGTGCATAGTAGTCCATTATCTTGTTCTGCAAGCAACTGATTGCTTCTTAGCGTCTGCACTATGTCAGATGTGACCATCATTTTTAGGCTGTGGGGAGAGGATGTGAAAACATTTTGGACTCCTTTGAAACAAAGGAAAAGGAATTTTAAAGGATTTGAATGCTATAGGAAAAATCCCTATAAGAAATTTCTATGAGGCTCTTTGGATGAAAGAATTGGGTCTCTAAAATTCCTTTGAAATTTTTATAGAATGATATGTTTCGTGGGAATTTTGAAAAAATTCGTTCCTCTGATATACGAGACCGAATTATAAAAGAATTTCCACACTGAATATGAGGTGGATCTTCTGCTCGACATACGAGAGAGCTCACTAGAGGTGATCTGCACAGTCTGTTCTTTCTCTTTTTTTTCTCTCTCTACAAAGCTTCAATATCATGACATTGACACGAATTGTGAGTTTGTGAGTGTGTAGCCATTGATTGCAAAATAAGATTTAGGGCTGTTTTAGAGCACAAGATTTAAAAACACAGGAATAGGATGTCAAGCTCTATAGAATCCTATAAAATTCTAAAACACATGAATACTAAAGTTGATACCTTTGGATGGCTTGCAGGCAGGGGTGGAGCTCTCAATATGGCAAGGTATGGCGCTCGCCATATCTTAAATTCCCAAAAAAATTTACCCCCAAATCATTCTGTACCATAAGCACATCAAAGAAAATGAAGTTTCGTTGGAAAGAACTCACCGTCGGCGGTGGCGGTTCTAGAGGGTGGTCCGGGTGGGCCTTGGACCACCCTAGAATTTGGCCCAGAAATACCCCACCCCCAAAAAATCGGTCCACTAACTCAAAGCCCAATACTGTAGCGTTGGAAGGAAGGGAAGCTGCAGAGAAGCACAAACCAGATCGGGAGGCAGCCGCGCTGCCCGTGCCCGCCGGTCGCAGCCCCGCCCGTGTAGCCCCGTCCGTGCCCGCCGGTCACCGCGCCGCGCCGCCGCCCGTGCCCGCTGGTCGCCACGCCGCCGCCTCCCGGCCGTCGCCGCCACCTCCCGACTCGGCCGGCCCGCCCAATTCGGCTGCCTTTTCTGGATCCCCTCGGGCGGCGCCTCCATCTCTGTCTATTGCCTGTACTACAGGACATATATATATAAATATACAGAGAGCTGTGTACTGCAGTATATATATATAAATATAATCAGAGAGAATGAGAGAGCAGAAATAAAATAGGTACGTAGCTTTTGATCGGTCGTTAATTATTGGCAAAATTAACTTAATTTGATATGTGTATATTGAGTTTCTTATGTTATAGAAGTTTGACATGTCAAGAAGGACTACCCAATAAAAAATTCCTGGAGCCGCCACTGACCGTCGGACGCCAAAAGGATCAAGAATGTATCCAAAAGGAAAAGACAAGGGCAATGCCAAAACAAGAGGTACATATTGTAATTTTGTAGATGAAACATTTAATTTGTTATAAATTAATTGGTATGTCCGCTTTAATAGTTTAATATACTTTGGTAATTTTGCAGATTTGAGGACCTTTTGGTCCGTGGTGGCACCTCCAATCTTTTTGCTGGTGATGGCAGAGCTACAAATTTACTAGATGTTGAAGTAGAGATTGAAGAACATGAAGAAGATGAAGATGACTTTGACTCAGACGAGTTTGAACAAGCTGTTGCCGCGGTTGAAGAGGAGACGCAATTGATGTTTATCGTCACTTGGTTAGTCTATTGACTTTACTTGTATCTTTCTATTTATTCTAAATATTTTTACTTATATAGTAGATGACGATCATGATATATTATATATGTATAAACCAATATATTAAAAAATCTTTGATATCTATGTTATCGATTTCGCCACACCTTATTTTTTTCCGTCCTCCGCCACTGCTTGCAGGAACTAAACACAGGAATATCAAAGAAAATTGTAAGTAGTAGAGAGAGAAACTAGAGTGATAGGGAGAGAGTGTATTGGACTTTCTAAAAAATAAAAAATAAAAACATGAGGTTTGAGCTCATGTTTATTTTTCTATGGAATTAGGACATAGGAGGCCAATCCACAGGAATTTGGGCATCTTATTTGTTTGTTCCAAAAAGCCTCATAGGAAAATTTTCCCAAGGATTGAATCCTCTAAAATTTCTATGAAAATACTCCAATCCAAAGGAGCCCTTAGCTGGTACACATTTTATTACAAAGTTACAGAATTCAATGCAGTGTTCTCAAACAAAATGGAAGGTGAAATGATAGTTTGTTCAACTCACAACATGATTCTCACAACGTTTTATTACAAAGTTACAGAATTCATCAATGTGAGGCTTTCTGTTCTGCTTATCAGACACTTTCTGTACCAATCTTGGCTTTGAACAACATGGTCTTGCTTCAAGCCTACAGGTGGTATTGCAGTTGAAGCAGAGGCACAAAAGAAGACGATTGTTGATGTTTGGAAGCAATGGAGATTATTCTTAATCCAGTAGGAACTAGAGAGAATTAAATAATTACTGTAAATACCTGCTGGTGCTGGTCGGACAACACCATCTTATCTTCATTGTATCGCATCAGTTCAAGTATGGGACGGTTGGGATGCCGGTCGACTGTGTATTTCGCGGCCGCCTCTGTTTTCTCCACCTCCTCAAGACTAGCATTCTCACAGTTGATGGAGAGAATGAATTTTTCGACGAACTCAATCTTCCGCAGCCATTTGAATCTCTGAGAGTCCCCGTCCAGAAAACGGAATCTCGGAGGGTCAAATTCTGGATCCAACGTCGGCCACGCACGGGCATGACGGTGAACAACCTCAGGCTGAGGGTGAGAAAATGAGATAAGATTTACAAGTAAGATAAGTCATCAATGAGAAGAAAAACTATTCTCACCTGTCACAAACAAATGCTCTCTTCTGCCGCAAATAATTAATATTTTCGATAGTATAACAGTCTGCCGCAAGATACTTATTTTATTATAAAATAAGTCCATTTTACTTTCTCAAATTATTTTGCTAGATCACATAACAACTAAAACTATTTGGCTCATTTTACAACCCCAGACTATCAAAAATAGTTCACTTTACTCTCTAACAGTGTTTCTTGGTTTTATATATATATATATATATATATATATATATATATATATATATATATATATATATATATATATATATAAGTCGTATTTTTTATTGAAATTTAGTATAAGGATAGATACTACATTACAGCTTATGCCTCAACATCTTTTAGAATTTTTTTATCATAATTTACATAGGATAAAAGCACCTAAGACTAATTTAAATATTATTGAAGTTTAAAAGTTCAAGCAAACCGTCATGGAAATATTTCAAATTTTGATAATGATGTCATCTTAAAATACGCCTTGTACAAAGAGGAAAAAAGAGAAGCGCTGTAACAAGTAAAGTGAACCATTATCAATAGTTTTGGAGGTAAAATGAGCCCAAAAATAGTTGGGATTAAGTGTTCCAGTAAAATGGTTTGAGGCAGTAAAATGGAATTTTTCTATGGAATTTTTTCTTTTATGAAAAAAATTCAATTTTACTCATTTTACAAAATACTGTGAATAACCTCTATTTTTAAATGTGCGACTCTGTTAACTTTAGACATGGCATTTGACCACTCGTCTTATTTGAAAATTTATTATAAATATAAAAACATAAGTAACTTTTACTATAAAACCAAGTCATAAAAACAATACTTATATAAAAAATCAATAACATCGTAAATTATATCATCTCAAATGTTGTAGCATTTTTGCATGATTGATCAAAGGTGCATATACAAACAAAGCAAGTCATGTCGTTTAGCTACGAAGCAATCCATTTTGCACATAATTCCTATCATTGTCATACAAAATTCCCATAGCAACACGTGATGTTTCATCTATTATAATAAACATCTTCACAGTTTAACTTAATTACTGATTAAAGTTTACATATATAGTTTGACTCTTTTGAATCAAAATACGTGTAACAAAAATCTAAAGAGGGCGTAGAACGAGACCGGGAATATATATATACACACCTCTTGGCCTCGGTCAAAGGTCACCATCTTATCTTCGTCACGTCTCACAATTTCAAGCGTGGGATGGTTGGGATGATCATGGACTGCGCACCTCGCAGCCGCCTCTGTTTCCTCCACCTCCTCAAGCGCAGCATCCTCACAGCCGATGGTGACGCTGAATTTCTCAGCGTGTGGATTTTGCAGCAGCCAATGGAAGTCACAGTAACCATATTCGTCCATCAACAACCGCGCATGGACATTTTTCACGACAGCTTTAGGAATGATCCTCCTGGCGCCGAGCTGAGAACAAGAAAACTAGATCGAAAGGGCAAGCCAGTAAGCAAAGTCATCAAGTAGAAACAATAAAAGATGACAACTGCATAGCGCGGTTCGCTGAGACGCAGCTGCTCGATCCAGGGGGATTTATTCTCTCTTTCCCCGGGAAGTAAGTGAGAGTGATTTATTCCCCTTTTTCCCGGAACGTGAGTGTGGTGCGCATTTGTTTGGGACTTTATACCCTTAGAAAAGAATAAAATAAAGAATCCGGTCTAAAATATAAGGGATTTTAAGTTTGTCCTAAGTCGGACTATCCTAAGTTATACTAAATTTAATGTCTATCACATCAAAAAAATAAACTATGAAAATATATTTTATAGTTGATTTAACGATGCTCGTTCAATACCCTTAAGTATATGTTATTGTCCTTTTCTATATATTTAGTTAAATTTTGGATAGTTTAACTTATAAAAAATACAAAATTCCTTATATTTTTAGACAGAGAAAGTAATAACTTAAAAAAAAAGAGAGATCGGTGAGTATGCACACACGTACATCTTCGCAATGATAATGATAGATCATACCACCCTGCTTTGTCCTTGTGGTGTTAATGGTGGGATGGTTAGGATGGACGGCAGCCGCATGCGCCAAAGCCACCTCCGCTTCCTTGACCTCCGTGGCAAGTGCACCTAGGCAGCAGATGTCAGCTTTGACTCTTTGGAGTGAAGTTGTTCCAAGATGCCCCAAGCTGAGCAGCTTTCCAAAACCAACGTGTGGATTGGCGTCTTTTAGGACTCGCACATTGACAAGAAACTTGAGGGATTCAAGGTTTGGCATGACAGACTTGTTCTTGCACATGATGCCATCATGAAGATCAAACCAGAGGAACAAAAAGGGTGTGTGACAAAATCTCAACTTTCTAAAGTAGCCATTGCCATCAGTCTTGTCAGTACTTACTGTCTCGGTGTATTCTGCAACGTCGAGTTGGAGGTAATAGAGCTCTGGTAACCTCCCAAGGACCTCCATATCACGCACCTTCAAAATCTGCACACACAATTCGAGACAACAGAGTTTCGGAAGAAGCGATGAGTCAATCCACGCTGGTATTCTATGGAACTTCAAGAATATCAAGCGCAAGAATCGGAGGTGTTGAGGGTAAGAAGTGAAATCTGCTTCCCACATGACGCCCTTCCTTCCGAAATCACTAACAATGTCCACAGTCTGGATCTTGTGTAGATTGCATAGGGACACTAGCAAATCTCTATATATTCTCTCATCCGGTCTAATATCCAAGAAACTAAGGAAAGAGAAAGAACCAGTTCGGAGAACTCTAAGTTCACTCAGCTTGCCTAGAACCTTCACAAACTGCCTTGTATCAGCAAAATGAGGATATATCCACAAGTCCTGCAGGGATGTCAATTTCCCAATCAAGCTAGGCAACACCCTTGTAGCGACATCACAACGTAGACATAGCAGTTTTGTCAGCTGGCCCACTGACTCTGGTAGCTTCTGTATTTTACTTCCAGACAGATCAAGCACTTGTAAAAACTTCAGGTGTCCTACGTTCTCCGCCGGGAGCGTACTAGAAAAGATACTACTTTGTAATCCAAGGTACCTAAGGTGAAGTAAACTCCCAACATGCTGCAGGTTATTCCTACTGCCATAGCCCCAAGTATTATGCTTTTCTATTGCTAATACACGTAAAACTTGAAAACTTTGGAATTCCACGCTGATATCGTAGCACTCACTCATAACAAAGGACCTAAGTTGCTTCAGCCCCATACTAGACAGTTGTTGCCCATTCTCTTTAAAACTCTGGCGCTGTAGAGCTAATCTTCGAGCCTTGTTCCTTGGAAGTTTATTTTGCTCACCACCGTCCAATACAGTGGCAATATTTTCTTCAGCTGACATTAAGCGGATCAAATCAAGCACCATATCATGAACACGGCAACCATCTACTACATACCCTTCACTTTCATTCTCTATTGGTTGGATCATGCTTCTGTTTATTAGCTCCTCGAAGTATCGTTCACCGGTTTCGAATAACCCTATATTAGCTGCTTGTTCCACATGTACAAAACCCTCAGCTATCCACTTCCATATTAACATATCTTTCTCAATATAACAATCTTCTGAAAATATGCTTAGATACAATAAGCAAGGCTTCAGATGCAAAGGTAGATCATAGTAGCTCAAAGACAATATCTTTCTAGTATTCTCTACATCATCGTTGCCACCAGGCCCCAAACCAATAGAGTTGTACACTTCAGGCCAGTACTCACATGGTTTATTGGCTAATAAACTTGCTATTGTAATGATAGCTAACGGCACACCGCCACATTTCTTCAAAATTTTGTCACATGCCTTGGCTAATGGACTAGGGAAAGACTCACCTTCACTGCCAACTATTCTTGTATACAATAATTTTTTGGAATCATCGTGAGAAAGTGGCTGCATTTTGTAAATGTCACCCACATATGTGGCAACTTCAAAAATACGAGTGGTTGTGACTACTCTACTTCCACAATTATTGTCTTGAAGAGCACATCTGATTAGCCCCCATAATTTCTTATCCCATATGTCATCAATGACAATAAAACACCTATACATCCACATGACAGGGAATTAAAGAGCATGCATGAGTTAGTAACTAAAAGAGTTAAAATTAGTGAAGAACATATAAAAGCAAGATGCACACCAACTAGGAAAACTGTAGATCAACCATCAAATATCATGAATGTTTCTTCTTGTATATATGCATAACAACTGAGGAAGAAAATATTCGTAAGAATTAATTAGAAACGTGCATCAAGCCAAGGTATGATATTTAATTAGCATTACATGCATTTTTTCTAGAAGAGTAAAATATACTAACAATACTACAACTTGCCTAGTGTGTACAACGGGGTCACACATGTATTTTGCTCAAGAAAGTCACTATACTTATGGTGCGGCCTTGGACAATATGAATGGTGTATAAGCTACCCTAGAAGATTTAAATGGCACGCAAGACAAGAGAAGTAAATTGGTGTAGTGCAGGCTTCCAGTTTCTTTCTTTTCACCACCGTTTGAACGAGCTTATGGCTTGGGCTTATTAGCCGCACGTGAGGCAAGGTAAATTATTAACACGTGATTAATTATGTATTAATTATTATAAACTTGAAAAATAGATTTATTTGATTTTTTAAAGAAACTTCTATATAGAAAGTATTTACAAAAGACACCGTTTAGTAGTTTAGGAAAAGTGCTCATGAAAAACGAGTGAATAAGTTTAAGCTATAAGCTGATTTAAACGGTGCCTTAACTTTCTTTCTTTCTTTCTTTTTTAAGACTTCGGCTTGGTAAGGTGGTGCGTGCATTTATATTTGAAGTTCATTAGCATTAGCACCAATGTGTACAGTAGAATCAAGAAATGACCCGTTGTTTTCAAATGAAATAAAAGGAGTAAAAACCACACATTTTATTTTGGACCAAATACCACCCTGTGTAATTCATAAATTTGGTAAGAACAAACGTAAATTCAGGGTGGACACGTTCATATAGTTATGATTTCACAACCACGGTGCAAAACAGGCTGAAAATAAAGTTCAATTCAAATCAATATTCGGAAGTTTCAATCAGTTTAATTACCAAGGACCTTGAGCTTTTAGAGGTCAATTTTGATGAAGGAAAGGTGATAATTTTGCTTGAGTTGCTTACCAACCTCTCTTTTTATTTTTGACCACAAATGCTTACCAACCTCTTAGGAGCACTTGGTGACCACTCTCACATATAAGATAGATAATATCAAGAGTGACAACATCACGTCAGATCCGTTAACTCAGCATTAGTGGCAACAGAACATTATTGAAAGTTCTCAAGGTTTTAGTTTGTATGCGAAGGGGGGTGATCGTTGAATTGAAGGAAGCAAGAAAATAGAGGTCTAAAAGGTGACCTTCTAAGTCATAGTTAGCAAAAAGGAAGAATGACAAGTGCAACAGGTGCAAGCAGAAGGAGCATGTTGATCTTAATTGTACACAAATGATGAAATATATCACTGTGAAGCATGGTGACCAGTGGCGGATTAAAAAAAATTTAGAGCCAAGACAAACTTAGTTAGAGATTTTATTTGCTATAAAAATTCTATTTTAATTTTTTTAATCATATAGAACTTTAATGGACCATCCACTAACGAACTAGGGCGACTGCAGGGTTAATCCGTGATGATGACAACTATCAAGACCATGAATGTGAGCTTAGAAGGGTGAGTCAGGTAGCAACACAATTGATTTACTTCCTGCATCAAACAGTTGGCTGGTAAACGCATGGATTGGACTCTTCTCTCGGGGTTCATAACATACTACACTAAACAAGGAGTTGTTTGCTTTATCTATAACTCATATATGGAGAAAGTTTGATTTACCCCTTTTAACTCTTGTGTTTGTCTGATTTACCCCATCATGCTAGGACTAAAAACGGCTCGGATAAGGACGAAAACCAGTTCAACCATATTTCTTTTCATTTTTTTCTGGAATCGAAAACAAAAATAAACATCCCAGATACGAAAACGGAAACGAATATTATTAATACGGTCATGAGTATTTATCAAAATATGAAAACCCCTTAAATCGTGATCCCAAAATCAATAAAGAGATAACTAGTTCTTTTATCCAACAGAATATAGCAAATTCACCATAATTTAACAGCCCCTATGTTAGTACTACATTAGTTATAACTATTTTTATGGTGGCACAAAGAAACTAAATACTTAAAAGATTTAATGAAACTAGAGGATTACCCGTGCAATTTTGCACGGAGGTTGATAATTAAAGTTGAGTTAGATGTGATATACAACTCTTAAATTTTATTTCTATTATTTCTATAGATATATAACTGTATTTTCTATGCAGTAGATTCTAAAAATAGATTTAGATTTCATAGACAACTCTTAACTTATGTTTATATAGATTTAGATTTCGTATACAACTCTTAGCTTCTATATCTGTAGATTTGGATCTCATATACAACTCTTTGCTTCTATATTTCTGCAGTTACAATTGTATTTTGTAAATAACTATATCAATCAATCTACACCGTTATAATCTAGATCAACTACGATCTAACGGTTCGAATCATTTTCTTTTTCATAGTTTCGTGAAAGTTTTGGATGCAAATGATGATTTCTTTCTAATATGTTAAAATTAGTTTTGACATTTAGATGAATATATCTAATGAAGTGTGCAAATTTACATGGGACAAAGTAATTGGGCATAGCTGCATAGCTGGCATGGAGGGAAAAAGGCTAAAAAGGGAAAAAGGCTAAAAACAACCAGCTGTGGTCGAGCGACTATATTCGTACCTGGTTTTCTGGAGGAATTCGCGGAGTCGGTCGATCAGTTGCCTTTCATCCAACATCGTCATACCTGAATTTATGTACCTTTTATTGTCAAGATCAATGAGAATATCCCTAAGGACTTTCTTCCTGTCAGGGTTTTGACCAACCGGAACAAAAGCCCTACAGTCGAAATCTAGTTCAAACTTATCATAGACTGCTCTAGCAAGAGTGGTCTTGCCGAGTCCTCCAAGTCCAAAAATGGAGACCATCTTCATCGTCTTATCAGACAGGTCAATATCAACCCCAAGGGACAACATCTTTACAAGCTCGTTCATTTGCCCTTCCATGCCAACAAGCTCTGATGCGTTTTTGTACATAGCCTGGAGCCGAGGATCGACGGTTGTTGTAACTGCAAGCTTGGGAATATTGTCGTTGACAGTGTACCTGCCACGCCTTGCAGCCACTTCCTGGAGCCTCTCGTTGATGTCTCGGATTGCTCCGGCGATCTTGCGACGAGCCTTGGTTTTCTTGAACAGTTTGGCAACATTTTTCCTGAGATGCCGGAGCATGTGCGTGTGGTCTGTGGGCTCTGGGCCATCAATGCGAACGAGGTAGCCGTCGATGATGTCCTCCATGTCGTAGGACGCCTCCCTGAGGTCGCGCGCCCAGAGCTTGACAGGCTCGTTGAGCTGCTCCGGTGGTACTTCGCCGACCATGCGGAGGACGCCATGCACGCTCTCAAGCTCCCGTGTGAGACACTCGATCTTCTTCCTCACGCCCTTCTGCAGGTCGTACTCGTCCTTGAGCAGCTCACCTAGCTTGAGGAGCAGGCTTCCCATCGCCCCCGTCACCAGCACCATGCTTGCAATCAATCAAGCTAGCAGTTTAGTTGGTCTTGCGTGGAGCAGCTAGCAGGTTGAACTGATGGATATTGCTCTTCCGCTGATGAAACCTTAATCTTGCATGTGCGAAGCTCCTCCCCCTTCTCCTTCATCACAAACAATATTTTGCGCTTTCAGCCAGACTTTTTTTTAACTCGATTTCTTTGTGAAACTTTCAACTTACGCAGTAACATCTTATATATATATATATATATATATATATACACTCGATTTCATCTGAACGACCAACTGAAAAGCTGAAACTTATAGCTTGACTGACTTTGTAAGAACTCCCAGCTAGAATAGCAGTTCACCTTACCGGCCACTCAGTGACAGAAGTACAGAACTACCAGGCTTGGAAGCCCTGAACTTCCCAGTTGGGAATAAAATTGAAGTTTCAGAAATTCCAGACCCTCCAGCTACAGATCCTAAACTTCCATCAGACAATCATTTGAAATTTTAACTCAAAGGCCTACCTTTTGCTGATAGATTTGAAGCATCAGCAGCGCCAGCGATTGAGGCGTAGCAGTACGGCTTGGGGTGTAGCTGGATTTGAGGGCAGGAGCTCCTGTAACTAGAAGGACGGTTTGGGATGGAGGGGATCCATCATTGAGGAGATAATCGGGAAGTTTGGTAATGGGACTTCCTACTAAATATAATATATCAGTGAGCCCCACATAAAAAAAAGTATCCATACACGTAAGGATATAGTATATATATTAAGTCAGCGTCTAAGAGACCTAAAAGGAAAGAAACACACCCTCCGTCTCTAAATATAAAAAATTCTAGATTTTATTAAAAAGATTAAAAAAGAAGAAAAAATATTTTGTCTTTTATTAAATAAGAGGTATGTGAGAAGTGGAAGGGTAGTTAAGGTTAAAATATGTGAAAATTAAATAGAGTTATTGATATGACAAGTAATACGTCATTACCTTAGCCTTAAGCTACTTGGACATATCTTCTTAATTGGGATATCTAACACTGATAGCCTTATGCCATTAAGAGCAACACTGATAGTAAGGTAAGTGGAATAATTAGTAAAATGATCTCCACTATTTTTATTATACAATTTTGGAATATAATGTGCCAATTATATTTCATATTTCTGGAAAATTTAATCTACCGGTCTATTTGAATCATAGTTAAAATCTAACATCAATTCTTCAATTTAAAATTTCAAATTTGATATGAAAGCGTTACGAAATGTCGTTACGTTAGCCTTATGCTACTTGGACATATCTTCTTAATTTCGCAAACAAATTTGAAGAATTGATGTTAGATAAAATGGAAACAAATCATCATTACAAAACGTCGTTACTTAGCAAAAAGGGAAAGTCGCAGATTCTCACACGCATAACAAATGGAAAGTCGCTGATTCGCGCGGGCTTCATGCGCGCGCGTTTTCGCGTAAAAGGGATATCTTGTATTGTATTGGTGACATAAAAGTTTTTATTTGAAGTTTAATATAATGAACCATGCATAGCCACGCAGGAAGAGTGAACAAGAATATTGCGAGCGTACAAGCAGCCAAATGAACGATGTAGAGTTGTTGTAACCTCCTGATTTTTTAGGCCGTTAAAAACCTATTTTTATAAAACCCTAATTTCAAAAACTCGAATTTTTGTGTGTGCGCCTAAGGGCCTAAGTGCCGAGATTTCAATTTATCCTCCTTGGAAATCTCAAATTTCTCTCATCAAAATTCCGATCCAAATTCAAAACTTCGGAAATCGAATTTTATAATTCGAGTTTCCCTCAGAAGTCCTTCATTAAAATTCCCCCTATATTGATTCTCTTCAAAATTCAAATTTTCATTAACTACTCCCTTCCTGAGTCCATGGTCCTAACTCCAAATTTTTTGAAAATCAAATCCTCTATAGGATTCCTGTACCTTTCCTTCCAAAATTCCATCAAAACCCCTTGTTCCAATTCCCATGAAAATCTTCGTGAGTCCAAATCATTTCCATTTAAACGCTCTTTGAAATTTTCCCTTCATCAAAAATTCTTCCAAAAATTCAAACCTATTTTCAAAAAAATAATAAATTTCCACCTTTAGCTCCTCCCCTAAGTTCCACTCCTATTTTGTTTTCCAAAAATTTAAATGTCTGAGATCAAGGTGTTTAAACTTTATCTTAAAAGTGTCTCTAGAAAAATAAATCCTGGGCCGCCCCTCTTCTTCCTTTCTCCCTGAACCCGACCCAGTACCAACCTCCATGGCCCAGCTCTTCCTCTCTCCCTTCCTCTCCTCCCGCGCAGCCCAACACCACCGAATGGCCCATGGTGTCTCCTGTGTCGGCCCGCACACGCGCGTCCCGTCCTTGCGCAAGCTGCCGCGCGCGCGCCCGCACCCCACCGACCTAGGCCGATAGGATAGGCCCACCTGTCAGGCCGCGCCGCGGGCGTGCGCCCGACACCGCCACGTGCGGTCATCGTCCTTGGAGTTCGCCTCCTCTCACCCACCACCTGCTTGGCGTTTTGCCCGTGTGAACCTGCCGCGCCGCTATCGTCCCAACCTACGCCGCCCGACTGCCTCGAACTCCCCGCCGTCCCTTCAAGCCACGTCACGCCCGCAAACCGAGCCGTCTCGTCCAGCGTAGCTGCCGACGCCTTCCTCGCCGCGCCACTGCCATAGCCGCCACCCCAAGCTCTGTGCACCGCCTTTCTAGCCTGTCCCATAGTGCTGCCCTGTGCTATAAGTAGCCGCCCCGCCTCACCCCTCTTCCTTCACACTACGTCGCTGCCCTTTGAAGCTCGCCACGCCGGAACGAGCTCGAGCACCACCGCCACCGCCATTCTTTCCACCCCCCCCCCCCCCGGCCCTGGTGAGCTCATATCTCCAACCTCCTCCCCTTCCTTTCTTTGATTCGCCTCACACCCCCCTCCAACTGATCCTCGCCACCGGCATCCGCACTCCGCTACCACCGCGCTAGATCGTCTCTCCCCTCTGCTATATGCCGTGCGTCGCCGGCCACCTCTGGCAACCCGGGCCTCAATCCGAGCCGCTCGAACACCTCCCCGTAGCCTCCGCTCCTGCCGCCGCCCACAACTCCCTCCGGCGAGCCACCGATCGCCGGGACGGCTACAGCCGCTGTCGGCCGTTGATTGGTCCGGCCAACCTCGCCCTCCCTTCCTCTCCCCGCCATATAGGCCCGACCTGTCATGGGCCGTCTCCTCTAATCCCCCTCCCTTTTTTCTCTGACATGTATGACCACCTCACTAATTAAACCCTTTTTTAATAATGTATCGCTTACATGTGGGCCCCACTGATGTGTGGTCCCTCACCTTCTCTCTGTTTCAATGACATGTGGGCCCATTTTATGTTCCTTCCTCTCTCTGCCATGTGGCCCCTGGCTCCTCTCTTCCATGTATCTATGACATGTGGACCTGCACAGAATATATATATATATATATATATATATATATATATATATATATATATATATATATATATATATATATTCAATTTCCCATCCTGAGTCTTTGACATGTGGGCCCATTTACTTAATCCCTCTCCTCACTGATATGTGGCCCCTCCCCTTTTTTTCTCTCTCTGTCAAGTGGGCCACAACCCTTAGTTCCTCTCCACTGCCACTGACATAAGGGCCCCCACCTATCAATAGGGAATATTCTTTTAGCATATTTCTTTGCCAAAAATAATGAATCCTTTTCTATATTCCAGAAAAATCCCGCAAACTTCAAAAATCCATATCTTTTCAACCGTAACTCCGATCGACCACGTTCAAGTCTTAAAATTTTTCTAAAATGGAGATCTATTTTATGGCACTATTAGTTATTAATAATAGTATTTTATTTATAGGGCTTTTGGGTGTTTTTCTCTCGTTATGCGTAGTCGACGACGACGGAATTTCTTTCAAACAGCGGATTTTTGAAAATTTGAAGTCGAAGACCTGAGGCAAGTCATTTCTTGATCATATTGCCCCAGTTTATAAAAATATTTTATTTCTAAAATTGCATCGTTAAGCGTGCACAATAATGGAATCGGCCTTGGTTCATGCAACGAACCGACAGACCTACCTAGCAATTGGAATGCCTTGTAGGCTTGAAAAACCCTATTCCTTGTCGCTTCACCTCAATGTTACCTCGGTATCCATGCTCTATGAACATGGGTATCGACAGTCCCACTCAAGTCACGCTTGCTGTTGGTATGGGAAAACTTAGGTTTATAAAATCTTTTAACCCGACACACGGTGTCAGTATGTTTGCAAAATAAGAGATAATTTGTGAAAACCCATGATGAAAAGTGATCACCTAGGTGGAGATGCTTTGTAATCGCATATAAGGACCGACTCCTTGGGAAATTGCACTGATCATAGTACAGTGTGACTACATGGGTGGAATGGGATACCCCTGGCCAAGTAATTAGTAGACCCAGGGTTGGTTTGGTTGCCTTTGGATGTGGAGTCGCCGGGGTGGCAATGTGAGATGCACCCGTGGGACCCTGAGTACGAGGAGTCTAGGACTTGCCCATAATTGGTCAGGGACCTGTCTAGTTGGCATCAGGCAATCCTGGAGACACTTAGAAAAAGCCTTGTCGTAAACCCGCTTGGCTAGTGAGGGAGTAAGCTCACGTCGTGTGGGGAAAGCATACACCTCTGCAGAGTCTTGAACTGTTCGAACAGCCGTGCCCACGGTCAGGGGCGATGCGCAGTGATTCCTCTAGCATAGCTTTGTTTTTATAAAATATTTGCAAAGCATGTTTGTGGTTGGGAACCGTTACCAGAATCGGCCAGGTCGGTTGATGGATGACCATTACGTGGTTTGAAATGGTCCTGTGTGGACTGGGATGTCAGATGGCATTATAGATTAGGTTTCCTGAGCGGAAGCAGTGTGTTGGTGACATAATGGCTCTGGGAACCGAAGTTGAGATGATGAGATGAATGGGGTCTTGGAAAGGACGAAAGTAAAAGGAAAATAATAGAGTAAAAATGAGATAAGGTTTTGTCCTGAAGAGGATGAAAGTGAAAATAAACTAATAGATGAGATCCACTGAACCGCTGTCATGATCTGACAGGCGCTATGGGAATTGAATTGACTAGAGACTTTAAACAACTAAAACTTGGTTTGTCCGCTTGAGTTGTTGCAAATCAATTCGCGGACAAGATCGAGGCAAGAGCCTCCTTCCAGCTACACTCATGACAACCCACCCTTAGGGTTTTGAAAATGATTCTAAAATAAAAAAAGTTTGTGAAATAAACCCTAACCTTCCTTGGTGGCTTGCATAACTCACGTTTTCCGTGACTTGTTGAGTACGTATGTACTGAATCCATTTCTATTTCTCCTCCTTTAAGAAGAGTGAAGTCAAAGTGAAGATTAGGGTTTCTTTCCTAATCCTAAGCTATTGCTTGTGGATTGGGTTCTCGCTGCGCTATCGTTCCGCTGCTGCTGTTCTGTTTGAAGGTTGCTGCTCAGAGCTTGCCCGAAGTCGTAGCTTATAAAGGTATAATATAAATATATTCTATTTTTAGCTGTTATAATACATCTCGGTTGACCGTTGGTACCAACAAGGTTTCCTAGGACTGGTACCAGCATCACGGTTCTGTGGGAGTTAGTTCACGCTAATCTCCTGCGGCGCTTTCTCTTTGGTGTCACTGTAGGTGGTACCAGGGCAGGGGCGTGACAGTTGTAGAGACAGAATTCACTTGTTAAATTAAGCGAAAAAAACATGTTCTTATACTTGACAAATGACACCTGTACACCACATTCACAAGGTGGCTATAATCACTGTTAAAAAACCGGTACATATAGAGCATCTATAATCAAACGTAGAAGAACGTCGTAGAAGATCCAAATACGATGACGACATCGAAGCATGATATTTAGTAATGGAGTTTAGACATATCCTACATCCCTGGGTCACTGATTACGGGTACTCCTTGCCGATCCAGCATAATTACAGCATATTAATGTATCCATGTCCATTGATCAGCTAGGTTGTTGGCCAGTCGTTCCACGCGTATGCTAAGTCGCCATGTGGTTATAACAGGTGTGTCTCTCTATTTAAGAGAGAGCTTAGGATAAAGTCAGACTCTAATTTTGTTCTACACCTTTTACAACTCCAAGTCATATGTTGTAACTGACTTAGTATACATATTCAGCATAAACTCTAGCATTAACAATATGAAATGTTAATCAAATTCAAGTTATGCTCCAATAATGTTTATGCATGTACGTTGCCCTTTCTTCCCCGTGTTTAATTACTTCATGCATGCCTATATCATGATGTCCAAAACTACAAACTCAAACAAGCTTAATTAGGCCGTAAAATAAAAGGGACTCTGTCCATAGATCATACGTTACTGTCAAATCCTTGATATCGATCGAGCTTGTGAAACCATATTAGTCAGCATCAGCGCAAATGGTAATGCAAAACAAGACCATTAATTCTAACAATCGCATACACACAGACATGCCGGCCAATTGATCAATAATAATTAACACGAACTCGATGGAGCTAGATTACTAAAATACTTCTAGCTCCATAATGACTTGTGCATTTCATCTTTGGCATTGATGTCCAAACTACAAACTCAAACAATCTTAACGTTATCCTTCCTTAGCTATTTGTTCTTGATCTTGATATGTGGATGTGGATGTTGATCTGTTCTTGATTCCGTGGATGTGGATCCTGATATGTTCTTGATTCTGTGGATGTGGCTTGTTCTTGATTTGTGGATGTGGCTTGTTCTTGATTTGTTCATGAATGCTGACGTGGATCTCGGGGAGAGCCACTTGAAGCATCATCTCAACGAATCGATCTGATGCATCGAGCCGACTTCTTTTTTTTTTACTTCTATTAGATCAACCGGCACATATAGATATATGTCCTCATATATACCGGTTCTGGAAATGGCACTAATAGTCAGGCTATCAGTGCTGCTTTTTATTGTGCCGGCTGCAGAACTTGCACCTATGTGGGGTTACGAACCAGCACTAATTAGGGGTTTTGTGCCAGTGCACTCTTAGGGACATCTAATGTCAACCAGAAAGCTTTATTATTTAGTTAGATGGACTAGTCGCCAACTGGTGCATTGCATGGGTTATTGATATTTATATTATAACATTAAAATTCTAATAATATAATGAATATATTAGCTAATTTTTACATTATAGCGGTATATATTGAACGATGGCCCATGCCAATTACAATCTCATATTAATTTAAAATTTCTAAATGAAATTAATATAATACTAAATTGTATTGATTTAATAATTATAAAACTCAAATTAATAATTAGCAATTCGTAACTGACATGAACAATTGGTAAAAATAACGTTGTAGTTAGTTTGAATATTAGTTTATAGTTTGGAATTAATGTACATAAAGCTAATGTGATTTATAGTTTTAATTTTATGCCATGTTTGGCATAGCTCCAAATCCAATATTATTCTTAGCTAGGTATTCCAAACGCTAAAAATTCAAAGATCTGGAGTTGTTATTACACTAATAACGTTTGGATGGATCTTTTTGTTCCCATTTCAGAGGAAATGTAAAATTTTAAGCATTTTTGCAAAACAAAGTAGGTGCTCATATATACGCGTGCACACTCATCCCATATAAACGCGCACATGCTACCCCTATAAGCACCTCCAAAAGATTGGACGGAATATCTTGAGATTGACGAAGTCACTATAGATGCTTTGCTATTAACAAGTATATCGCAGACCACTAAGAGAATAATTAACGTACAAACTCTAGATCCAGTGTGGATCTGGTATCTGCAGCTGTATCAACAAGATCTTAGATTACAATATTTACTAATTTTAAAATTGTAAATACAATATTTACTAATTTTAAAATTCAAAACAAATAAATATGAAGTTGTATTCATCTCTAACTCTCAGTTGGTGGCTTACTCCATGTCAATTTAATTGTAAAACCAAAATAGTTACGAAGTTGTAAATCTTTTTTATAAAGACCGTTATAATTCGTTTCGTTTGCTGGCCCACTTGGTCCAGCAACAGTTGCTGTGCGTCGACAGCACGGTCGTCGGTGGCCCCCTCTCGCGCATCGCTATTCGCTACTCTTGAGTCTTGGCACGCGCGCATCCACACGCCGAGGCGGCCAAGCCCTCCGATCCACCGCCGCGCGTGTGATTCGCGTCGGAGAGTTACGGACAGTAGTACATACGGTGGCCTGAAAAGCTGATTGGATGGACGGCCCCCGACGTAGATAGCAATAGTAAGCAATTATTAAACCCATGGTTTCCCAATATAATACTACGATCCAGATTAATTAATATTCGGATATTTCTGATTAACACCGTGAGATTATAGAAAATACCTAATTAGTATAATAAAGCTATAAATAGATAGTATAAATATAGATAGTATAATAAAATGTCTAAGTAACATTCATGATTTTGTATGTCCATCTATCTTTCTTGAGCTGGCGGGTAACCGACCAGCCTATTGGTCTATGTGTCGTACCATACATTTGAGATAAATCTGAAAATATTTGCAAGAAAAAAATGTAGAGAAAACAAGAGAAATGACTTGTAAAAAAGCATCGTCGGAAAGGAAGCACGAATCTTCTCGAAAGTCGAAATGCTCCTACCACCCTGAGCACCTGACAGAACGGCTCCCGAGGCCACCCTATGCTCCTGCAATTTTGTATTTTCACCTATATAAATCTATGTTAGCCTGTGCTTCACCGAATCTCTAATACTATGAAAATAAATAATGTTTTTGTTGTCGGTCGTCCCTGTGCTACGTCCGACACCATCATCACTCTAACCGACGTGCCGGTCCTGAACTCCCAAACAAGATAAAAAAAAGAGAAAAATCAAAAATTTGCATATGCATCTCAAAATACACGGGAGGAATAGCGAGCGCAGTAGCAGCACAGGGGCATCATTCAAATCTCACTTGACACACCACCCGCAACCGGACGGCAACACACACCACCGCTCAAACATTCCCATCTCCATTGACGCACTCAATCACTCACCTACGGTGGCCATCCTGTGCTGGAACAACTCGACAGCAAGTATGACGGCCCCGATCTATACCTTGACCCCCGCCCTAGCACCTGGCGAGATCACTCTCCCTGGCCATCCACCTGCCCACAGCGCACCACCACCCGCCGCGTGTGCCACCCACGATGGCCACAAGAAGGCATGGGTCCTAGAGAGGGATGCGAGGCGGAGGAGGGGAAAGCATGGGGAGCGAGAGATGGGAGGGATCCGAGGAGGAGGGAGAAGGAGGCCACTTTATACATGAGGAGGAGAATGGAGGAAGAGGCCAGGGTTGATGAGGCGATGGCCGATGCTGTTTGAAACTAGGAAATTTCAGAAAAAAAAATGGTAATCCCCAAGATTTATTGAGCTTGACATGAGGTCAGGTTGGGGGTTATGTTGGCGTGGCATGGTGTCCACGTAGGCGCAGGGGACTGGGTGGCTAGCAAGTGGAGCAGGATGGGGGTTTGGATTTGGGTTCGGGGACACTTGTAGTAAGGTTAGTTGGGTTGGGTGCGGTCTCCTGAGCTGGAAAGGTCAGGTGACGTGTGGCAGTCTGGGTTTATGGTTCGTCGGATTGGCAAAAGTATATGATGATGCTATGACAGAACCAGGAAAAATTCAACTCAGAAAATGATTTGTTTGATTTGGATAGACCACTTGAATTATCTTTGTGGTAGTAAGCTGATGAGAGGGATTTTTTTGGACATTTATACATGTATGGGAACAACTGTATCAACTGTATCGGTAAGATAGGCTGGATATATAGCGTTTCCAAGAGCTATTGATCCAATTTACACTTCGTTGAACATGAGGATCTCAAAGTCTGACCCTCTATGATGGATGATTTGTGGCATCTCGTGTAACATTTAGTGCTGAAAATTGTATTGTATCCATTCATGTTTTTTTTTAGAAAATTTTTCTACAGGACATCTAAAATACGTGAAATTGGCTAAAAGGACACTAAAAAATTTGGCTTGGCTTAAAGAACACCCTAAAAATATGGTAATTTGCTAGAGGACACTACCCTCTATTATTTTATGATTTATGGGCTGATCAAAGTGAGAAAAAAAATCAAAAAGACTAAAATGCCCTTAGCCCCATCGCATGAACTGGTTCTTTCCCATCACAAGACGAGGTAGAGGAGGCCATCCAGTGTCCGTCGCTGCTGTCGCCATCCAAAGGTCAGCCTCTTGCACTCTAGGTTGTTCCCTGTCCCATCCGCTCGACATTGGCTGACCACCTTTTGTTCTGAACAGGGCAGGCGACGGGGTGAGTAGCGCTGCTGGCCACCATGCCATGAGCATGGCCGGCATCAGCTTATTGATGCCCAACATGAACAGCGTTGTCACGCAGCGCCCAGTGTGGCCTTCATGAGCTCCTGCTCCTTCGTGGACTTCTTCTCCTCTGCCATCTTCTCTAGCAACTCACTACCTCTCTCCTTTCCACTACTCTCTCTCACACCTCTGCTCCCCTCCACCATATATATAGCAGCTAGCACAGTAGCTAGCTAGCTTAGCTAGCCGGACCCTAAAAAAGCTTGAGCTAATCGATGATCGCTACAAGAGCAGATCGACGAAAGGGGATGGAGAAAGAAGAAATTAAGGGCAAAAACAACATTTTAGGTTGCTTCTCTCTGCTCAACTGGGTGTATATATTATTTTATTGGCCGTGGTGTCCAGCAGCAAATGTCCAAGAAATTAAAGTGTCCAAGAGCTAAACCTTATTTTTATGGTGTTTTATAGTAAATACCATATTTTTTAAGTGTTCTATGGCAAAATTTTCCTTTTTTTTTGGAAAGGTAGTCACATTATTGTGTAACCATGTCATATATATATATATATATATATATATATATATATATATATATATATATATATATATATATATATATATATATATAAGTTGATAAAACACTCCAATATTGCTCTATAAACAAAATATTCATGAATAAATAAAAAAGAAACATAAGTAGCAGGTCGGATGATGTAAGGATATAACGATATAACGGCGTATTACCATTGTCAATAGTATGCGCCCTATTTCTATAAAGCTCCCTTCATCCCAAAATAAACCAAATTCTAGAGTTCAAATTTTGTCCTAAAATAAAACAATTCGTACCTTCCCACCAACCCCTGCCTCACAAATCGAAAAATTTTATCCGTCAATACCCCTTATATGTCTTCCCATTAATACCACATTTATATTAATAAGGGACACTACAGTCTTTTTTTCTCACCACTAATTTAATCTTAGGATGTGAGGGTTGTTTTTTTTGACAGAGGGAGTAGATTATGCAGAATATAGAGTTTTATACTAAAATAAGGAATTTAAACCTTATCAATAATATGGACAAGATGATTTATCCAAATATTCTTCCAAAAGGTACGTGCACGAAGGTGTGAAACATAACCAAAACAATCACATCTTTACTGAGCCAACGTTACCATCCGTAATACACGGATACTAAATATGCAAGGTGTCATAATTCTAAACAAGTAGTTTTTTCGTTACAAGGTACGGATACTTTTTTTAGTAAATAATATTTAAAAAAGTGTCACTATGCCGGTCAATTCAAGACTTAGTTTTTTATATCATCAAGACCCAACACTCGGTTAGTTTCAACTTAATCAAACTAATTTCTAAAAATTTTACAACATTATATGTCCCCGTTTAAAATAGATTAATTTATAGCCGCGGATTATCAATAATATTTTCAAAAATAAATTTAAAAAATAGTTTAGAACAATGGTTTTCAATAGAAGGAAAATGTTTTGACAAAAGAAATTTTTTAAAGACGTGGGACAAATAATCTTTGGCAATAATCTGATAAAATAGCTTAAAAAAATAGAGCCTAAAATAGCACTTAAGAACATTCACAGGCCAAAATTAGAGTAGGACCTAGCAAATATTCACGGGCTAAAAATTAGCCCGCCGGACAGGGCGCCCATTTTATAGTCTCAGTCAAAATAAAAAAAAAAAGGCCTGATGCAGCCCACCTCAACCAGGAAAACATGCGAATGTTTTTTTTTCTCTTCCTCCCCTAATGGGCCAGGATTTTTTTTTATTCAGGCCCAGCAAGCAAAATAACAGCCGAAAGGAAAAAAATGGTTAAAGCCCACGCTTCATCCTCTCGTCTTTGTTTTCTATGTCCAGCCCGTGTAACTGGGAAACAGAAACCTGCCTAGAGATGACATCCCTGCCCGCCCAAGCCTGGAACCAAAAAAATACGGAAAAAGTATATTTTGATTTCCTCAATTATGGCACAAGTCTGATTCGTATCTTCCAACCGCAAAACTAGTATTTCACATCCCCCAAGTATTCAAACCAGTGCAAAACATGGACCTGGGCAGTTTTGTGGGTGGTTTTGTCCGATGTGGCAGTTGACCATGGTCAAACTAGATGAGTGAGCACTCTTGTTTCAGAATAAATCCCCACATCGACGCAGGGTGTCGGAGGATGAAACCTCGACGGCGGGAAGTCAGGAGACCCCCCTTTTGAGATTCGGCCAGGGGAGTAGTTCTCAGGCAAAGCTGGCGTCAGGGTGTAGAAGAAAGATACGCAAAGGAGACGTAGAAGAAACTGAGGGGTTCGGACCGTCCGAATCATGGTGAAGCAGAGAACGAAGGCAGAAGGGTCCGGACCGTCCCAACCGAGGAGATCGCGCGGGGAAGACGATGAACAGCGCGCACAAGGGAGCCACGAGGATTATACAGGTTCGGGCCGCCGAAGCGTAATACCCTACTCCTGTGTGTGTTTGGCTATGAGGTGGATGAATGTGGAATTGTGGTTACAAGGTGGAGCCCCCGGGGAGCTCGGAAGCTAGCCCGGGAACTTGAGGCTCAGAGAGAGAGAGAGAGCTCAACCCGGAGGTGCTTAGGCCGCTCTAGCAGCGGCCGGACGCGAGGAAGAAGAAGGAGGCCTCTGTGTTGTCTAAGGCTGGAGCTAGCTAGGGCTTAACCTCTGCCTTCCTTCTTTTTGCCTGTGGCTTGGTCCCCCTTTTATAGAGCAAGGGGATTCCACAGTGCCAGGCTTACGTAGCGAGAGAGGAAGTGCCGTCTTGTCGTCCTTGTCCACGCCCGTCCACCGTGCCGCGCTGGAGGAGAGTCCACGCTGGAGTTGGAGGAACGTCCCGTCGCTCCTGCCCGTCTGCTGAGCCCGTGGCGGAGTTGGTGCTGCACGCTGGGTCGTCACGCTGGAGCTGCTGTTGTACGTCGCAGTGAGCGGATGGAGCGGGAGGACGTGACGGCGCATGCCTCCAAGTCAAAAGGCTCTGACTGTACAGCGATTGCACAGTGAAAGAAGCCTCCGTAGTCAAAAAGGCTCTGACGCCCTGTGACTCCTTTGGCGACACAAGCTGACCACATAAGAAGCGGGCCCACCGGGGGCTAGAGCAGGCGACAGGTGCGGCACGCCCCGTCGCATCACGGTAGTTGGAGAGCTGGTGCGCTCGAGTCAATCCTCGTGCCCGGCGCTCTCAGACACTGAAGAAGCCGATCCAGGAGAGGCACTCGGGAGAAGCCGATGCCACCGGGGGAAGCCCATGCCGATCATCTTACTCGGGAGAAGCCGATGCCGATCGCCTCACACGGGAGAAGCCGACCACCCGAGCTCCTCGGGGCGGAAGATGAGTCCCCCGCGGCACCCGGGACTCGGGACCGAGGCAGTCGGCACCCGTGACCCGGGGCCGAGGCAATCGGGGGAGGAGCACTCGGGACCGGGTGGTTCCCGGGCTCTAGGTACTTAGCTGGAAAATAACTGTAGTCGACTATCACTGGTGTAGATTGTGGACCCTGGTGGAGCTGACGTGGCCGAAGACCCACGCGTCCCCGCAGAACGTGGGACCCCCAGTCCCATTTCGCCGACAGTGGCCCCTGGCCCTGTTGCTCGGCCGGGATCAGTCCCGGGCAGGAACGGGGCCACGTCTTGAAGAAAAGAGGGGACACAGGGTGCACCTGGTTCGCCATGGGCCGGTGGAGCTTGGCTCACTGGGAACAGATATGGCCGGGACCCGGAGGCCCCGGCTGTAATGCGGAGGATATGTGTCCGGGACCCGGGGGCCCCGAATTGAAATATGGTTTGATATATGCCGGGTTCCGGGGGCCCGGGCTTGAATATGGGATGTGAGACGACCTTCCGGACGCATTCTCGCCGGGGCGGTGCTGTCCGGGCTATCGCGCCCTATTCCGGGTGTCGCGTTCCTAGGCTTGCACTCGCCTTGGCGAGGCCGCCCTGGTTCGGCACCTCAGTGTCGGGCCCGTGGCACGGGTTCGGGAATCCGTGCCGCGGCTCAAATATGTGCCCGGGACCCAAAGGCTCCGGACTGGAATGTGATTTGATATGTATGATTGATATGTGCCTGGGTACGGGGCCCGGGTAAGGACATGGACCATATCGGGGCGATTTCCCCGGACCCGCGTTTGCCAAGCGCGGCGCTGTCCGGGTACTCGCGCCTTATTGAGGCTACTCCGGCTCGGGAGCGGGATTCGGACCGTCCGCATAGGGGTCGGACCGTCCGAGTCGCTACAACCGGACCGTCCGTCGAGGGATCGGACCGTCCGAATCGCCTCGATCGCGCTTGGGGTACTACCGCTTCTACCGGATCTCGGGCTCGGCTCCCTCGGGAGGGCGCGAGCTCTGGAGACCGGGAGCAGCTATGCGCCCAAGAGCCAGGGGCTCCTATCCGCACGGGCTCAGGTCCCTTGCGAGGGAGCGAGCTCTCCGTGACCGGGAGAAGACCATCAAGCGGGAGCTGCCGATCTCATCGGGAGCGGTCGGTCAACCGGGAACTAATCAACCGGGAGCGGCCGATCAACCGGGAGCAAGCGAACTCTCGAGACCGGGAGAAGACCATCAACCGGGAACGGATCAACCGGGAGGTGCCGATCTATCGGGAGCGGTCGGTCAACCGGGAACTAATCAACCGGGAGCGGCCTGCCCGGACTCGCGCTCGCACTTGCGCTCCGGTTTGCCTGTCTTGTACCAAGAGGGATATTTGCATATTTATGTGATCAAGTTTATATTTTCGTGCCTTGGTTTATGGTGTTGTTTGGAGGTTGCCGGTGTTCGGGGCCTCGTGTCCGGGAGCGCCGAATACCGGGCGCGATCTTGACAGCGGGAGCCGGCAGTCGTGAACAACCGCCGGGCCCGAGGCCCTTAGCCGGGCCCTGGTACAGCCGCTTGCCCCGGGAGCTCGGTCCCCAGGGGCAGCGATCGTGATGGTCTCCCGCCCCGGGGACTCGGTCCCCGGGCCGCAAGCATCCGGACGCGAGCCTTCCGGAGCGATGAAGTCCATAGCTCCGGCCCCTTCCGTCTTGCGGATCTGGGGGCCTTCCGTGCCCCCGGGCGTCGCTGGCCGAGGGGGTGCAGCGAGGACAGCCCTTTGACTCGCCGAGAGCCCTTCAGGGTCTGATCCTGACCGGGCGCGGGGTCCCCCGGCAACGAAGCACCCGGCGCCTCGCCGGGGCCGGGTAGGAGCTGGACAGGCCGGGCACCGCGGCCGGTCCTGGAACCTAGGCTGTACATACAACGGGGGGAGAATACAAATTGAGCAATATGTAAAGGTGGATAAGGTAACGTATCTGGACATTGCGGAGGGCGTCGTGGCACTGCGAACACGGTCCCGGGGCCGGGAGCGTCGCTCGCCCCCGGGAACGTCGAGTACCGGACCGACTCGCCGTGAACCGTCGTCGCGCCTAGGTCCCCTTCGAGGGGCTTTGAGCAGCCGCCTGCCCCAGGTGCTCGGTCCGCGACGGCTGCGAGGGGCCTGGGGACGAGTCCGGCGGGACGGTCGAGTCCGTAGTTTCGACCCCTCCTGTCTTCCGGGTCCGGGGGCCCTCCGTGCCCCCGGGCGCCTGTGGCCCTGGGAGCGCCGCGAGGCCACGGGAACAAGCTTGACCGGAGACGGGGTCGCCGGGCAGCGAAGCGCCTGGCGCCTTGGCGGCCGCCGGGGGAGAGCTGGCCAGGTCGGGCGCCGCAGCTCACCCCGGGGACCTAGGCTGTCCGTACAACGGGGCAAGAATACAGAATAAGCAATGCGTAAAGTCGGGTAAGGTCACATATCTGGATGTTGTAAGCGGCAGTGTGGCTTCGTGAACACGATCCCGGGGCCGGGAGCGTTGATCGCCCCCGGGAGCGCTGAGCATCGGGCCGATCCGCCGTGATCCGCCGTAGCGCCCAGGTCCCCGGGAGCTCGGCCCGAAGGGGCCACGGGCATCCGAGCGCGAGCCTTGCGGAGTTGGTTCAGTCTGTAGGCTCGGCCCCTTTGTCTTCCGGGTCCGGGGGCCCTCCGCGCCCTCGGGAGCCTGTGGCCCTCCGAGCGCCGCGAGGTCGCGGGAACAAGCTTGACCGGAGACGGGGTCGTCAGGCGACGGAGCATCCGGTGCCTCGCCGGTTGCCGGGGAGGAGCCGGCCATGCCGGGCTCCGCAGCCCGCGTCGAGGTTCGGAAAGCCTGCCTAAAATCTGCCGGGAATTGGTGTAATCTGCACACGATGAATTGTGAGAGTATTTGGCTCATTCCCCTGTCCGTTCCATGCTACGAATCGTGGCGTCGATCATCTTCCGATGGCGTCCCCGGAGTCGCGATCGTGCGGAGGAAAAGATCACGCATAACCATTTCACTCCCTACCTCCGGAAAGAACCGACCCCGAAGCTAGCCAGGCAAGGCGCCGGAGCCGTCGGGACCCGGGGTGCCTCCCGGAGGGCGCCCTTAGGTCCCCGCGAGCTCGACAACGCCCTGGACCTAGCACGTCGAGATACGATTACTCGTCGGTAGGGGACTGATGATAATGCGCGAACCCCAACCGTCGCACGGGCGCGGCCCGATTATGCCCCCCAATGGACGAGGCAGCCACGAGCGCAACACATGGAAACAGACGGAAGGGAGGATACCGAGAAAGATATTAAAATGCTGTTTATATGAAAGCGTATACACATGGGGCCCTGGCCAGCGCCGAGATTTTGAGAAATCCGACGCTGGCCCGGGCACACCGGAACTTACAGGATGTATTTATAGATGAAATTTGTGAAGATGCTCCCAGGCTTACCGAGCCCGGTCGGGAAACACCGATCACCAGGAAGGGGCCTTCCCACGGGGGGAAGATTTATTTCATTCCGACCCGTGCGAGGACACGGCGGAGATTTTAACCCCCAACCTGGAGTGATCGGGCCCGAACCTTACGCCAAAGATAGCGCTTGAGGCCTTGCTGGTACGAGTGACGTGGGGCGAAGCGCGCCACCTTGGTTCCTCAGGGAAGTCGAGGTCACCGAGCTACATGTTGTTGTGGTTGATGTCGCCGTTGTAGTGCTGTACCGTCCAGCGAGGGATCGGACCGTCCGACGAGGGATCGGACCGTCCGTTCCGCCTCGATTGGGCATGGCCTGCTACCGCTCCTGCCGGGACTTCTTGACGCGCTTGGCCAACTGCTGGACGGCGTGGCACTCCATGAGGTCGTGCAAGGCCGTCTCGTGGACGGTGCACCACTTCCGGGCCATTGCCGGCTCGACGCGCTCGGCCATCTTCTGGACGGCACGGCACTCCGTGATGTCGTGCCGGTCCGTGTCATGGAAGGCGCACCACCCCCGGGCTATGGCCGGCTCAACATGCTCGGCCAAGCCCTGGATGGCGCGGCACCCTGTGAGGTCGTGCCAGTCCGTCTCGTGGACAGGGCACCACTTCCGGGCTACTGCCGGCTTGAGATGCTCAGCCATCTTTTCGACGGCCCGGCACTCCGTGAGGTCGTGCCGGTCCGTCTGGTGGAAGGCGCGCCACCTCCGGACCATGGCCGATGGCGGCGGTGCAAGTGTGGCCTTTCGGCGCTTCCTCCTGTTCCGCCATGATGCAGAACGTGAGGTTTTACCGTCTTCTCGAAGGCCCTGGTCGGGGGCCCCAGGACTTGCGGCAGCGTTCGCGCGCCGCTCGCGCTGCCGCTCGATCGTGACCCGGGCGTCCTCCTGAGCCCGCATCTGGTTCAGCCGGTCGCAGAGGTCGCCATGGCCATTGTTGGCCGGAGGCCTGGCCCGCCGGGCTCGTGCCGTGCTCCCCCAGGAAGACGAGGAGCGTGGCGGGCTCACCGCCGGGCTAACGTCTCCCGGCGGGGTGAAGCCGCCAGGCCCCTCGCTGAAGTCCCGCGGACGATGGCCTCCTGCCATGAAGTGCGCCGGTCTTGGGGACGTCGGCGTGTCACCTGAAAAGGAAACTCCCCCTACCTGGCGCGCCAGCTGTCGGAGGATGAAACCTCGACGGCGGAAGTCAGGAGACCCTTTTTGAGATTCGGCCAGGGAGTAGTTCTCAGGCGAAGCCGGCGTCAGGGTGTAGAAGAAAGATACGCAAAGGAGACGTAGAGAAGAAACTGCGGGGTTCGGACGTCCGAACGGTCCGGACCGTCCGAATCGTGGTGAAGTGGAGGAACGAGCAGCAAGGTTCGGACCGTCCGAACCGAGGAGATCGCGCGGGAAAGACGGAATAACAGCGCGCACAAGGAGCCACGAGGATTATACAGGTCGGGCCGCCGTGGAGAGTAATACCCTACTCCTGTGTGTGTTTAGGCTATGAGTGATGAAATGGAATTGTGGTACAAGGTGGCAGCCCCCGGGAGCTCGGAACGCTAGCCCGGGAACTTGAGCTCAGAGAGAGAGAGAGAGCTCAACCCGAGGTGCTTAGGCCGCATCTAGCAGACGCCGGACGCGAGGAAGAAGAAGGAGCCTCTGTCTGTTGTCTAAGGCTGAGCTAGCTAGGCTTTAACCTCTGCCTTCCTTCTTTTTGCCTGTGGCTTGGTCCTCCTTCTTATAGAGCAGGGGATCCACAGTGCCAGGCGTAGCGTAGCGAGAGAGAAGCCAGGCCGTCTTGTCGTCTTGTCACACGGCCCGTCCACCGCGCGCGGCATGGAGGAGAGTCCACGCCGCGAGTTGGAGGAACGATCCCGTCGCTCCTGCCCGTCTGCTGAGCCCGTGGCGGAGTTGCGTGCGGCACGCTGGGTCGTCACGCTGGAGCTGCTGTTGAGTTACGTCCGCAGTGAGCGGATGGAGAAAACACCGGAAGGACGTGACGCGCACGCCTCCAAGTCAAAAGGCTCTGACTGTACAGCGATTGCACAGTGAAAGAAGCCTCCGTAGTCACAAAAGGCTCTGACGCCCAGTTGTGACTCCTTTGGCGAACACAACTGACCACATAAGAAGTGGGCCCCACCGGGGGCCTAGAGCAGGCGACAGGCGCGGCACGCCCCGTCGCATCACGGTAAGTGGAGAGCTGGTAGCCGCTCGAGTCAATCCTCGTGCCCGGCGCTTCTCTAGACACTGAGAGCCGATCCAGGAGAGGCATCGGAGAACAGCGCGATGCCAACCGGGGGACCGATGCTGATCATTCATTACTCGGGAAGAAGCCGGATGCCGATCGCTCAACGGGAGAAGCTGACCACCCGAGCTCCTCGGGCGGGCAGATGCAGTTCCCCCACGGCACTCGGGACCTCGGGACCGAGGCGCCAGTCGGCACCCGGACCTGGGCCGACCCAGGCGAGTCGGGGAGGAGCACTCGGGACCGGGTGGTTTCCGGGCTTAAGGTACTTAGTGGAGAAAGTAACTGTAGTCGGCTATCCACTGTGTAGACTTGTGGACCCTGGTGAGAGCTGACGTGCCGAAACCCACGCGTCCCCAGCAGAAAGTGGGAACCCCAGTCCATATCGCCGACCGGGGTTATCCCCATCCTCCCTAGCAGCCAGCGGCTAGGGGGAGCCTTGGAAGCAGACAGCTAGCACGGCTGTGTCCCAGGCGATCCGCCCCCCCACCCC